>JAWXCT010000153.1:69303-106090 GCA_034509035.1 Saxispiralis lemnorum
GGTTTTTGTAAGGTTGATGCGGGCGTTGGGGAGGGAGAGGTTTTTGAAGGGGGTATTGGTGAGGAAGTGTGTAGCGGGGTTGGGGCTGGCGGGGTAGAGGGGAGAGATGGTGGGTTTGGGGTGTTGTGAATAGGGATGCTGGTGCCATGAGGCATTGTGTTGCGGATGGGTGAGCCTCGGAGCCGCAAGGAGAGTCGATAGGGCTTCAGCTTTGAAGGCAAATGCAAAAGTGGAAGCTGTCTCTCCGGCATGTTGACTTACAAGGCGCACAAGTCAGCGGCAGCGGAGACTTGCCATCGCAACATTATAGTCCCCGTCACAGTCCTTTCGACGCAAATCTTCAAGTGCTTTCGATTTCGGAGCGTCTAGCCAATGACCAGATTGCCTGACATGACGAACACAAGCCTTCCAGACGCTTGCCAAACAACAAGCACCTCATCGCCAATATTCCATGTCCTTCCTCGTACTCATCGCCAATTCCCCTGACTCAACGACAAAAGCCCCTGCACACAATCCATATCCTCCTCCCCTGGCGTGCCCGCCTTCCTCTCAGAGTCCGCCATGCGGCCCCCACCCCCCGCCATAAACGCCGCCACTTCCGGATCCCCCTCGGGATCAACCTCCCCCTCGCTTCCCTTCTCCATCACGTCCACGCCCCGTTTCTCCACCCTCGCTTCCTTAGCAGCCGCCTCGGCCCTGCGCGCCCGTCGCAGATCCGCCATCCGCTTCCGCGCCGCGTTGAGCGCCCGCTCCTCGGCCGTGTCGGCGTATTCCGGGCCGGCGTCGTCGGGGGATCGGTTCTCTTTATCCGAGTCGTGGCCGCCGTACTTGCCCTTGTGGGCTGGCCGACGGTTGGGCCGCGAGCTGTTTTTGTTGTAGCTGTTGATCGCGTAGGTGTAGATGGGACCCGAGGAGAAGGAGCGGGGGAGATCCGGGCGCTGTGCTTGGGGATGACTGTTTTTTGAACGTTTGTGTGGCGGGGCGCCGCTGCTGTCGGCGGTAGCGGAGCGCGAGGTTGGGAGGGTTGGGTTGCGGCGCGACGGGACGGAGCTCAGCACGTTACGGCGACCTGAGGCGGAGCGGAGAAGGCCGATGGCGCTTGTGGCCGAGCCGCTCGCATCGGCGGAGGCCTGGGTGGAGAGGGTGCCGCGGCTGTCTTTGTCGCACCAGAATTCCCAGGCACGGGAGTCGCGGGAACGGCCGCTTGTTGTGCGGTGGAGGTTCGGCGTGCTGGAGGGCTGACTGGTTGAGAGAGTTTCCGGAGAGGTATTAGGTGCACTTCCGAACGACCATCGTGATGTCTGAGAGGGTCTGGGTGGGGATGGGGAGGAGTCCTGGGTCACGACAGTCGCATTGCCCTCGGAGTTAAGTGAAAGGCGGACAGCTGATGTTGACTTTCTCAAAGGTCGCCGAGCCTCTGGCTTGCTGGTAGGCAGCTCCGTGGAGAGGGTTTCTTGAGTTTGCGGTTCCGTGTGAGTCGACGTAACGCTTCTGCGGTTCGACAGATATGCCGGCGAGGAGCTGAGTAAGTCGACCGCGTTTTTGGCAATCTCGACTTCTGTGATACCTTGGTCTGTCATCTGAATCTGCTCACTGCGATTCTCTCCCCGGGCGGTGGACGACTCAAGAGCCTCTTTACTGCTGTCGTGGTCTGGTTGTACTCCCGTAGAAGGTCGATGAGGCTCGTCCCCAGAAGGATGCTCGGCTGGTTCGTCTCTCGCATCATACTGCTGAGCGTATTCGTCGTCTGAGAAAGAGCCCTCAAAGTACGAAGGCGGACCTTGGTCAGAACCTCCAGAGCGGGACAGCTGATACTGAGCAATTTCGTGGGGCAAAAGCGGTCGCGACTTTCGACGCGAACTCTGTCGTCGGTTTTGAAACCAGATCTCCCTGTCTCAGCGGATTGAACAGTGCATCAAGGGTAAGATTGTGTGCATACCTGTACTTCTTTCTCGCCCAGAGCCACTCTATTGACGAGATCGAGTCGTGCCGTCTTGTCTGGCTTCGGATTGCGACTGTATGCCGCCTCAAGAACCGCTTGGTCCTCCGGACTGGTAACAATGAGCATGTGATAATCAGCACAACACATCTTCAATCATACCTTGTACGCCTGCGCTTTTGCCTTGCCAGACTCTTATCGTCTATTCGAGGCGGCAATTTGTTGGGCAGTGTGCTGGCGGAATGGTTGAGAAAGGCATAGCCGCCGGAGGATGAACTTTCGGGCGCCAACTGAGATTCCGACTGATCCTTCGAGTCGTTCATTTCCAAGAACATCGCGACGATTGTGCGTCGAGTGAGAAGAGTTGGAGGGGCGGTAGGGTGAAGTTGGCGAAACGCGTCGAGCGAGCGGAAGACGCGCTTGGCGCACGGACGCCTTTGACGATGGCGGGCATTCCGAGCATTTGCCGCCGTCAACAACACCAACCTCTCGACAGACTCGACTATTTCGATTCGGACTCGTGTTGATGTTTTAGCTACAATTCAAGACAGATGCATTTAATTGAAGTCGAAGTCACTCGATGCACCAGATAATCGGCTTTACATATAATACGTTCTCTGGCCAATCAGACGCTCCAGCAGAACCCAGAGGTCTGGTCCTCGTTTCAATCACACATTACTCTGCCTCAATTCCAGGTCTCCACTCTCAACATCCCCGACCGTGCCTTGTCCTATTGACTGAAATATGGCTATGTTGTAAAGACACCACAGTGTTCGCACAGCCTGATGCCATGGTCATAATGGTTTCCGGTCTCGGGCAAGCAACCTTCGAGTCTCCAGCTCGCTTGCCAGCGCATCAGACAGCAGTTGACAATGTACGGCGGCCAGCCTTTCTCGTTCGTTCGCAGCCATATCAGCAGCCTCGGCTGATATCCTTCCGCCTGGTGTTTGATATGCCGGCTTCCAGTGAATCTGCACGGCTCCCTTCTAGCGTGACCAACCGCAAAGGATCCGAAGCTGAGAATTGGCGAGTTGCAACGACGCTGCTGAGGAACTTTTAGGAACTGGTCGGGTGGAAAGATTTCCTATAGATGCGTGCACCACAGGCGACTGTAGGCATACTGGCTCCTTCTGCGGAGGGGGTCAGCCCATACCGGGACGCGGGCAACATCCACGCGACTCTGTTGTGCCTGTAACAGTCGTCAGGTCTGAAACGGGACTCAGACTGCATGCCTACGATATCTTCAACGACTGCGAGGTGCAAAATGCTCTCGGCGCTGTCTGAATCTCTGAGTGACATTCTTGGCTTCAGCGTCTTACCTAAAACTAATCGCTACTGTGAAAGAAGCCGTCGCAGAACGCTAATGTTGGGAAAAAGTGCTGGGAGTGTTGTGCATGCAAAGGTGCTGAAGGAACTTTCTGTAGATTTAAAAGCCTGGTGCGGTCTCAATATGCTGGATGCACAGCGCAACAGTACCTTGATATTAACTTGTGAAGAAAAGAAGCCAGCAGCAGGGACAAGGGCTCTAAACACAGCCCTACAGCATCGATGTCAGCTATTCCGCAACGGATCTTGACCCAGGCGTGCCGGAGGGACGAGCTAAGGCCCGAGTTTCTATTCTCGACTTTGCTCCAAACTCCTGTTCCTCTAACATGGCTGTTTTCAGCATTCCAATTGTTTGGTGTGTAATTAACATCATGAGAGCGGAGCTTCGGGGCGCAAATCCCTCGAGATCATACTCTCGCTGACTCGAGGGCTGCTGGTGACTTGAGTTTGAGCAGTTGGGAAGGGCGAGGTTGAATCCTTCCCGAACACTAGTCGACACGAAGACATGAATTGTCCCATTCAAGGTGGCCTCGATATTCCTTGCTGGTAACAAACCTCCATTCAGGCGGGCTATGCACGCCGCTAATCTCGAAGCGAGCCAGACAATGTGGTCAGCAGAGTTTATTGTGGAACACTCTTCCTTCTCTTACAAGGTTTACGAGTCGCCAAGGTCCCCACCACGTATACTTGTAGTTGACGGCAGGATGAAGGAGCCCGCAGCCATCTGGAAGCGGCCATGCTCAGCCTTACCATGCCGTCTACCACAGCTGCTATATGGAGAATGTGATGAAGAATGCCGTGGCGACGCTGGCAGCAGCAGTGTTCCTTCGACGAAGATCTCCCCGCCGAACCCCACGACTGTGGCGTCGAGACAACCTGCCAAATCCTTTTGCGGGGTATTTCGAGTGAAGGTTTGATTGTGATACTGCTTTGAGGACAGGCGGATGGATCCTCCCCAGCGTGACGAAAAAATGCTTGTCTTTCAGAGAGAGGCCAAGACCACGGCCGCTGTCGACCGCATGGCAGTGTCAGTCGCTTACTGAGGAATCAATATAGGCGCATCCACTCGCAGCGATGTCGACGCTGCGTCAAAAGGAAGCGCTCGAGCTTGCAGGGCTCGAAAATGCCAATTATGAGGATTGCTATTGCCGGGACTGGAGGTCTTGCCCGTTTGATCGCTGCACGCATCAACACTGCTACAAGCCATTATGTGGTCTTGCTCTCACGCAAGGTATGGCTATCAGAGCATCTCAGCCCCGGCCAAGTAAAGCACATCTCTGGACGATAAACTTTGGTACACGGCTTCCCAACGGCTTGGACCAATCGATGGGAGTTACGACGTCGGGAAGCTGCATACCATTGCTGACACTGACACCAGCCTCAGACCGAACTCGCCGCCTCTGGCTTGCAAGTCTCAGTCGTCGACTACGCCGATATCGAAACGCTCAAGTACGCCCTACGCGGTATCGACACCGTCATCTCCACCGTCAACGGCCCAGGCCAAATCGAACTCATCAAAGCCGCCGTGGCCGTTCGAGTCCGCCGCTTCGCACCAGCCGAATTCAACGGGCCACCCCAAACCCCATCCAATCCCAGCCCCCACGAACACAATCAGGCCATCGCCCGACGATGGCTCGCGTACTACGCCCAGCACCTCCAATCCACGATCTTCGTCTGCGGCGCCCTGTATGAGCGCTTCCAACCCGGCGGCCTGGCGCGATCCCGCCTCGGCGCCTCCACCGGCCTCACGGCCGAGGGCGTCTACATGCTCGACTGCCGCAACATGAGCGCGCTGGTGCCCGCCTACGACGCCAACAGCAATCCCACCGCCGCCATCTGCCTCACGGCCGCCGCAGACGTCGCTTGCTTCGTCACGCGCGCCCTCGACCTGCCCCAGTGGCTGCCGGAGCTACGCATGTGCGGGTTACGAATAGCAGTCCGCGATCTTGTCGCCCTGATCCAGCGCTTGCGAGGTAACCCTCTCCACCACCCCTCCACCACCAATACCCACAGCTCCAAGAAAACTGATCTACCCTCGCCAGGCGAATCCTTCAACCCCCTAACCTACACCAACCCGTCCCTCCTCAACGCCGACCTCCAGGTCGCGCGCGCCCAGGAGGACGGCCCGCAGACGCTGCGCCTGCACGCCCTCCTGGCCACGGCCGAGGGCCGCCTCGATTTCGCGGACGCGAATCTAAATGCCGCGTTTCCCGATGTGAGGCCGACGCCGTTCGCGGAGTGGTTTGCGGGAGAGTGGGGAAGGGCTTAGGGTGGCTTTCCGTGGAGGTTTTGTAGGCCGTTGAGAGGTGGGTATGCTTGCAGTGGAGTGAGAGGTGTGAGTTGCGGTCGGCTAGTCCACGGAGAGAGCGGCTATGCCGAGGGGGACTTGGGCGGCGGTCATAGGCCCTTTGGGCCGCGCGTGTCGAGTCCGGGGCGCGAACGATACCCTGCATGGACCCGGTGCGTCAATGCTGCGCGACGCGAGGGTCGAGATTCTTTGAAGGACTTCGCGGCCGATATCGTTGCTCCCCACGAGCGCATTGGGGCCGATGCGAGCGTGTTCAGACCAGCACAGATGATACCCAGGCTGGGTGAAGCTGACTTTGAAGGAGGGATCAAAGGCGCGATGAGGCTCGACAAGTAGCTTGTTATGATGCATAGCCCCTGTTCTGGTTAACGTGCAGATCGTGTGAGGCGTTAGGGTGTAGGCTACGTGTTCGTAGAAAGCTGGAGATTAGCATGTCATGATGGGATTCGTAGTGCTGAAATACTCTTTTCGATCATGGGCTTATTCTCTTCGTGAACACTTTCCGGTTGCAAAATCCAATCAAGAGCGAAGGGCTCCAAGACGGCAAGCAAACAGATAAGTAGGCGATAGGTCGGCCCCAACGAGACATGTTACGGGAAAGCCAAATTACAGGAAAGACGGTCGAGTCATAAACACGCATCCTAAGTAAAGTACAAAAGAATCCCAATACGGGTACTTCCCTCTCGCAATCTCCCAGTCCGCCGTCACTCGTCCAGCACTCAGTGCTGCGACCACTCAATAGTGCTCAGATCCACGCCCTCCTGCACCAGCTCCCACAGCGGACTTAACTCGCGCAAGAAGTTGACGCGAGTCTTGACCGCCTCGAGTACGTAGTCGATCTCGGCATCCGTGGTGAAGCGGCCGATACCGAAGCGAATCGAGCTATGCGCGCTCTCGTCGCTGGACCCCAGCGCGCGCAGCACGTACGAGGGTTCCAGCGATGCCGATGTGCAGGCGGAGCCCGACGAGAGCGCGATGTCCTTGAGCGCCATCAGAAGGGACTCGCCCTCGACGTAGGCGAAAGAGACATTGACGCAGCCGGGGTAGTGTGCCGAGGGGTCGCCGTTGAGCGTCGTGTGCTCCAGCGAGAGGAGGCCTTCGGATAGTTTACGTGAGAGGGCCGAGATGCGTTTGGTGTCGTACTAGGATGTGTTAGCGATTGTTCGCGGGCATTGTTTCGCAAAGATCGATGATGAGGTTGATTCTTGTCAGACCCCTGCTGTTATTCAGCACGTAGATGCGCCGGTCAAAGCGCCAGCTCAGAAAGCCATGCATGTGTAAAAGCGATTCATCTTGGAAGTGTTGCGATAAGGAGAACTGCTAACTTACTTCCATTTCCTCCTTGCACAGTCGTGCCGCCTCGCCGAACCCCATGATTAGCGGGGGTGCGAGTGTGCCGGACCTGAGCCCTCTCTCCTGCCCACCGCCCGAGATGATGGGGTCGATTCTGACACGCGGCCGTCTCCGGACGTAGCAAGCACCAATACCGTTGGGGCCGTAGATCTTGTGTGCTGAGATCGACATGAGATCCACGTTCATCTTGTTGACATCGACTGGAATCTTGCCCACGGCTTGAGCGGCGTCCGAGTGGAAAAAGACCTTCTTGCTGCGGCACAGCTTGCCGATCTCATCGACGGGCTGAACCACACCGATCTCGTTGTTGACCATCATGATCGACACGAGACAGGTTTCGGGCCGGATAGCGTCTTCGAGCTGCTTCATGTCGATCAAGCCATTGTTCTGCACCGGAAGATATGTGATGTCGAAACCCTCATCCTGCAAGTGCCGACAGCTGTCAAGCACACACTTGTGCTCAGTCTGACATGTGATGATGTGGTTCTTCTTCCCCGACCGCTTGAAGAACCGCGCGACGCCCTTCAAGCTCATGTTGTTGCTCTCCGTCGCGCCGCTCGTGAAGATGATCTCTTTCGCATCAGCGCCAATCAAATCAGCGATGTTCTGCCGCGCCTGCTCGACGCCCTTTTCCGTCTCCCAGCCATAGGCGTGTGTTCTTGAGTGCGGATTGCCATACAGCCCGGTGAAGAAGGGAAGCATCGAGTCGAGAACTCGCGGGTCTGTGGGTGTCGTGGCCTGCATGTCGAGGTAGATTGGTCTCGAGCCCTCATCCATGACGCTTGCCTGCTTGAGGATGCCGGCGGCCGGGCTCATGGCGACGTCCCCACTCTGACCGGTCGTCGGAAGCTCTGCATCTTTGGGTTTCATGCCTGCATCCCTCATGAAGGCCTTTTGGTCGGCTTTGATCGTATCCTCCATCCCGACCGTAGCCTTCTTCGAGCCGGACTCGGAGACATAGCCACGACGAGCTTGATACGCAGTGATGCAGGCGCGAGGAAGCTGGGTATGGTATGTCGACGACGAAGCGCGGCGACTGCATTGCCGCAGTGCCTGGCGGGCTGTCGATGGTGCGAAGTGCGACATGGTTGATGGGGAGAATGAAGTGTCGAAGCGAGAAAGCTTTGAGCTGAGGTGGCGATGAAATGCAAAGGTTCCCAGACCCATCAAATTTTGATTGGTGAATTGAAGGGCACAATGATTCAGGGCGCGAGGTAGATGACGTATCTGAAACACGTGACAATACAGCTCTCGCGAGGAATCACGTGGTGCTTCTTTCGATCCCAGGGCATCAATCAAGCTGTTCAACCCATTCACGGTGCACCCTGCCACCTAGCACAACATGAAACTGGTATTAGTGCACGCGCTCTGCATACCTGAAATGTAGTATCTCACCGCCTCTTCAGTAAGTTCACGGTTGCTGCTGGCGCATGTCGGTCGAGTCGGGAAAAGGTTCTCCCGCCAGTTGCTTCGCCATATACGACATTTCCGTACAGTGGTCCTTCTTTATAAGGATCCTGTGTGTAAGGATATCCTGGCTAGAAGAATACAGAGCTGTGCAAGTACAAATTATGGTGGGGCTTGGTACTGCTAAAGATACTCCCTGGATCTAAGGATGTACTGCAAAAACAGATTTTGAATACAGTATCCTTATATCCAGGAATATATGCCTGAAGTTGGCCTGAAACTGGCCTAACCCTGCCTTAGAAAGGCACAACCAATCTCTTCCCCTGCGTAGGGAAGCACCCCTTCTCCTTTAGGAAGGTATCTATAATTTTTTTCTTGCCAAAAGGCCTCCAGTATAAGGACATCTGGATGGTGGAAGGATACGACACCCGTACAAGACCCGTATACTTATAAAGAGAAAACACTGTATGGCAACGCGTGACGCGACCGCGACCAGCGAACAGCATGCGGCTTTTCCGTCTGTATCGTCGAGATGTCCTCTCTGCCAATTTTGCTTGCCAGTTTCAACCCGAGGCCAGAACAAACATGCGGAAAAGACGAGGTTATCGACCCTGGCGCGGATAAGAATCCACCAACCCCGCGCTTCTCTTGCCCTCCTTCCCCACTTGGACTCTTTTCCACACACTTCCCACAATGACTCCACGGCTAGCCCGGGACAATCGCTTGGGTTCAGACGACATGCCATGGCGGCCATCCAGACGCAGCGGGATGATATAAGAGCAGGACCCGCCACAATGCCCGCTCTGCCCGCCCCGCAGCACTTTTCCGGCGCCATCTCCATCAACTTCTCGCAATGGCCACCCTGACATCTTCAAGCCCCCTGGCGGAGGGGCTGCCGGGCAAGAAAGACGCCGCAATGGACCACATCGAGGAGCTATCGTCCGGCCACGTCTCGCCTGACGCCTTGGAAACGCACCAGCCGGAGACCATCGACGAGCTCATCCGGCTGCGAGCTCAGCAGCACGGCGCCGACGACCCCATCATCGCCTACCCGCACGTGGGCACGCGCTACACCGACTACACGCCTCGGGAGCTGGACCAGCTTGTCGAGCGCGCGGCGTCGCATTATGCCTCCATACTGCCGCTGCGGACAACATCGGACGACCCCGTACTGATCGTCGCCATGCTCGGCAACTCGGATCTGAGCTATCTCGTTTCCTTTCTGGCCGTGTCACGGCTCGGGCATTCATTACTTCTGCTCTCCACGCGCATCACGGCCGAGGCACACATATCTCTTGTGACGACAACCAAAGCGTCCGTGCTGCTGCGGCACGCCAACTTCGACGATGCCGTGGCCGAGACTCAGGCCGCTGTGCCCAACCTGCGAGTCGAAAGTATTCGCCACACGGACGCCCTCCCGAGCAGATCCACCCTTCAATCCTCCAACCTCGATCCAACTCGTGAAACCCACAACATCTCCTTCATCATCCACTCGAGCGGCTCGACGGGCCTGCCCAAGCCCATCTTCCAGACGCACCGCGCGTGCTTGTACTCGTACTCGCAGAGCTTTGAGCGCGTGGGCTACATCACATTACCGCTATACCACAATCACGGCATCAGCTGCCTCTTTCGTGCCATCTGCGGACGCAAAAAGATTTACATCTACAACGCGTATTTACCGCTCGCAAGTCAGCACCTGTTGACGACATTGAAGGAGCATCCGGAGGTGAAGATTTTCTATGGCGTACCGTATGCGCTGAAGTTGTTGAGTGAGACCGATGAAGGGACGGGATTGCTGAAGCGGCTGGATATTGTAATGTTTGGGGGCTCGGCATGTCCCAAGCCCATTGGCGACCGGCTAGTGGAGAACGGCGTTAACCTCGTTGGCCACTATGGCGCGACGGAGGTTGGTCAATTGATGACTTCATTTCGCAACCATCCCGAGGACAAGCTGTGGGAATGGCTTAGGGTGACCGAGTACCTCAAGCCTTTCTTATCGATGGAGAATCGTGGCGGCAATCTCTTCGAGCTGTGCGTGCTGGATGGCTGGAAATCCAAGGTTGTGTCCAACCGCGAAGACGGCTCATACGCGACTAAGGACCTTTTTGAGCCGCATCCGACGCTGCTGGATATTTGGCGTTACTACGCCCGACTCGACGATACGATTACGCTAGAGAACGGCGAGAAGACGAACCCGCTGCTGGGTGAAGGCGTGTTGAGGATGAACCCGCATGTCGCGGAGGCGGTCGTTTTTGGGGTAGCAAGACCGAGGCTGGGCGCGTTCGTCATCCCGGCGAAGACATCGGAGCTGTCGGATCGCGAACTGGTGGAGGAGATCGCGCCAGCGGTCGAGGAAATGAACAAGTCAATGCCAGCGTACGGGCAGTTGGGTCAAGATATGATCAAGGTTTTACCCCGGGATGTCGATTACCGGCGGACGGACAAGGGGACAGTCATCCGCGCTGCTTTTTACCGCGATTTTGCAGGGCAGATCGAAAATGTCTACACGGACGAAGCATCTGGTTCGCTCGTCCTCGACAGAGACGGCTTGCTGCAACATCTGCGAAACGAGTTTATGAGTAGACTGTCAGAGAAGCAAGCCGCCGTTCTCAATAACGACACCGACCTTTTCAGCTTGGGCGTCGACTCGTTACAGGCTATCCAAGTCCGCAGCTTCGTGCTGAAGACGCTTAAACTCGATGCGGAGAAGCTAAGTCGCAACTTCGTGTTCGACTTCCCCACGCTTAACCAGATGGTGGAAGAGGTGTTGCGCCTGCAGATGGGCCAGCCGGCGCAGGAGAAAAAGGCTGTGGAAGAGCGAATGCAGGATATGATTGAGAAGTACGCTTCGTTCCCGCAGCATACGCCCGTCGATCACAAACCGAATGGCAAGCATGTTGTTGTTACAGGGGCCACAGGCTCGCTTGGCGCTCATGTCGTTGCGAATCTGGCCAAGCAGACAGCGGTTCGGAAGGTGTACTGTTTGGTGCGGGCTTCAACTCTAGAGTCTGCATTGTCGCGAGTAAGGCAGTCGATGCGGGAGCGATATGTCTATCACGATCTAGGAGCTGAAGCCTGGTCGAAGGTTGTTGCCCTGCCGTCCGAGTTCGGCAAGCAAAATCTCGGCTTAGATTCTTCCCAACACGAAGATCTGGTCAGTAACGTTACGCATGTGATTCATCTCGCCTGGTCAGTCAACTTCAACAAGGGACTGGAAAGTTTCGAGGCAGATTGCGTCGCCGGAGCGTGCAACCTGATGAAACTCTGCCTAGAAGCGAAGCGTCCTCAGCCAGCGGCTTTCAATTTCTGCTCATCCGTCAGCGCGGTTGTTCGCTCACCAGAAGGTCCACTTCCAGAGAAGCTTCCCCCATCACTCAGTTGTGCACAGGGGATGGGCTACGCGCAATCAAAACTCGTCACCGAGCACCTTTGCGAACGCGCAGCACAGCAAACCGGCATGAAGACTCGCGTGCTGCGAGTCGGCCAGGTCATCGGCGACACGAAGCACGGCATCTGGAACGCTACCGAAGCCATCCCTATGATATTCCAAACCGCGCACACCATCGGCGCCCTCCCCGAACTCGACGAAGAGCCCCTCTGGCTGCCCGTTGACACCGTCGCGAGCGCCTTGGCCGAAATCTCATTCTCCGGCGCCGACAGCGGCGTCATGAACCTCGTCCACCACGAGCCCTTCCACTGGACCCGCGAACTCCTTCCCATGCTCCGTGGCGCCCTGGACCACTACCAACGCCGCAAGCTTGACCCCCCCAGCCACCAAGCCGTCGAAGCCGTCTCAAAACGCTGGGACCAGGTCCCCCAGCGCGAATGGATCCGCCGTCTCCGTGAGTCGAACCCAGACCCGGAAGCCAATCCGCCCATCAAGCTCCTCGACTTCTTCGCCAGCAAGTACGACAAAGAAAGCACCGCCAAGTCTCTCGTCTACACCACTGAGCGCGCACAGGCGCATTCGTCCGCGCTCCAGAACGCCCCCTCCATCGGCCAGAACCGCGACCTCTTCCGCAAGATTTTGACGCAGCTCGCCAAGACCTGGCGCTCTTCCCAGCCCGCCAGCCACCCGCATACAGCCGGCAACGCCCGACGCGTCGTCGACATGCCGGAGCGGAGGGCACGGACTGTCATCGTGCATTCGTCCACGGGCATGCTACCCAAGGGTCTCCCCGCTGAGCTTCCTGTCCTTCATTCCAGCGCGCCATACTGCTACGACGACAAGGCCGCCGCCGACTTCTTTGCAGGGGCCGCTACCGAGCGTTTGCACTCCACGGACTCGCGGGCCGTCTTGCTCAGATGCGAGGGAGCGCGACGAGCGGAAGGGAGGGACGAGCTGAGGCGTCTCAGTGGCATGGGAAAGGAGAGTACGTTACAGTGCGTGTTTGTGCTCGCCAGCGAGGCTGAGGAACTTGGGCGGGAATGGGGGGCCGTGAGGTCGGACGAGGTGGATGTCCTGCCCGTAGCTGTGGAGAGAGAGGGCAACGGGGCGATCGTGGAGATCGTGAGTGGGTTGTATAAGGAGGCGGTGGGGCGGTGAGAGTGGTTGGAAAGAGGGGGTTTGCCATCGATGAAACCTAGGGGTTGGTTGGTTAGCGTCTTGGAGAGCTTCCACGGAATTGAACGCTAGCAATTAATGTACTTTTTGATCTACATTATTCTTTCTTCTGACTGCGGCCTGTGACAAAGTGGCGCAAATGAGAACTGGGGTTGCGAGTGCGGGATAGCATTTCTCGAGACTGTAATACTGTTCGGAGGTGCTTCGCACAGGTACGGTGTGGGTTATACCAAGGAGCTGTTGTAATGAACTTTTACTGAGTGTAAAGCATGACCATGAATGTTTTCGGAGCGTGTTAGAATCTCGCATGAAGACCCTCGTGCCCAGAGCGTGCCTCTCGTCCTGCGTTCGAGCCGTGGCTCGCGTCCAGCCATGAATGTAGTCGAATGTAAATATAAGATACTGCCTTTACGTCGCTGTACACAGTACCGCGCAGCGCGCTGACTGGGGCTCGGGCTCGGCCGATGGTAGAGCGGCCCGCTCCCGCCACCGCCACTTTGCTACTCTTGGTCTGACTTTAGAATGACGTCTCGCTCACTCTTGCCCCTCTTGGTGGTGGGGCCTCCGAGCCTTGGAGCAATCAGTCGCCTCGTCCGAGATTTTGGAGATATGGGTCAAAGACGGGTTTCCAATCTTGCGAGGACGTCTAAACAACACGCCCCTCCACAACAAGCCTTAAATTCTCATCAACACTAGATATCTCCGCGTTTCGCCTTCTGGTCCGGCCACTCGCAATGGCCGCCACAGCGCAAGCAGCGCCCGAAGTGGCCTCGAAACCTGACAATGGCCCCTCCACCGGACCCCAGACCTGGCACATTGGCACTCGCAGATCGATCCTTGCCCGCGTGCAGGCCGACGAGGTCGTCAAGGCCCTAAAAGCCGCCTGGCCAGAGCATACGTACGAGATCCACGCGATGTCCACGACAGGCGACAATAACCAAAAAACCGCCCTGCACAAGTTTAACGAAAAGGCTCTCTGGACGCAAGAACTCGAAGTCCTCCTCCAATCCCGCGACCTCGACCTCATCGTGCACTGCCTTAAGGACATGCCGACCCAGCTCCCTCACGACCTCGAACTCGCCTGCATCACGCCGCGTGAAGATCCGCGCGACGCGCTCGTCGTCCACCCCTCGCTGGCCGGCACGCACCGCTCCCTCTCCGACATCCCCGAGGGCGCGGTCGTGGGCACCTCCTCCCTCCGCCGCACCGCGCAGCTCAAGCGCCACCACCCACAGCTGCGCTTCGCGGACCTGCGCGGCAACCTCGGCACGCGCCTGGCCAAGCTCGACGCGCCGGACTCGGAGTACAGCGCCATTGTGCTGGCGGTGGCGGGGCTGGAACGCATCGGCATGGGCGACCGCATCACGGCGCGGCTCTCACACGAGAACGGCGGGATGCTGTACGCGGTCGGCCAGGGGGCGCTGGGGATCGAGGTGCGGAAGGGCGACGCGCGCGTGCGGGCGCTGCTGGAGCGCATCTCGTGCTCGCGGACGACTCGGCGGGGGCTGGCGGAGCGCAGTCTGATGCGCACGCTCGAGGGGGGGTGTAGTGTGCCGATTGGGGTAGAGACGGCGTGGGTGCCGAGGAAGAATGTCACGCCTGAGGGGAGCGGAGTGGGCGTTAAACCCGCTGAGGATTATCATACTTTGACGGGGGTGGCGACGACGGGGCCGGAGAATGGGGCGAAAGGGACGGATGGTGGAGAGATGGAGGAGCCCACCGATGAGATGATCATGCGCGGGATTGTCGTCTCGCTGGATGGCAAGGACGCGGCGGAGGTGGAGATGCGGCGGATGGTGCGCAATGTTGAGGAGGCGGATCAATTTGGCTGGGATGTGGCTAAGGCGTTGGTCGATAGAGGGGCGGACAAGATCCTGGAGGCCATCAACCTGAACCGTAAGATTATTGACAAGCAGGGCGAGGCTTGACTCGTTGGCGTTACGCAGTGAAAAGAACTTTGTACACATTTCGAGCCACGCGGCTTTTGCGAACGCAGTGCCCCACGCTACCACGCGTCAAAATTCCCGAATCCACCACCTGTCTTCGCCTTTTTGGGCGGCGGCAACATTGCACCTCCCGGGTCCTCTTCCCACTCCTCCACGATCTCGTCTTCCTCATCTCCCGCCTCCTCTCGCTCACGCATAGCGTTCTTCAGATACTTCCCCACGCCGCCCTCCTCGCCCCCACCTTCGACCTTCCCGTCTGGTCTGACTCGCTTCCCTGTCCACGTCGTCCGCTCATCTTCCGCTCCGCCCGCGGCCTTCAATGCCTCCTTCCGCGCCTCCTCGGCCTCCTTCTCTGACCGCTGCTTGAGAAACTCCTTGAACGGATCCACATACACCACCACATCCTCCAACTGACACTCCCCGACCGGCCGTGACTTATCATCGACCTCAACCTTCTCCAGCCGATCCAGTGTCTCCATCCCCTCCACCACTCGCCCGAAAATCGTATGCTTTCGATTCAGATGCGGCGTCGCGCGGTAGGTCAGGAAAAACTGGCTAGTATTCGTGTCTTTCCCCTTATTCGCCATGGACAACACGCCCCGCGCATCATGCGTCAACGGCCCCTCAAGCTCGTCCGCGAAGCTCTTCCCCCAGCAGCTCTGGCCGCCACGACCCGTGCCGGTCGGGTCACCGCCCTGAATCATAAAGGCGCGAATGTTGCGGTGGAAAGGAATGCCCGTGTACGCGCCTCGACGGGCTAGCGTGATGAAGTTCCAGACGGCTTTTGGCGCGTGTGCGGGGTGGAGTTCGAGGTTGAGGGTGCCGTACGTGGTGATCATGCGGGCGTAGCCGGGCTGCTTGACGCGGCGGGGCTTGAGCATATACTCTTCGTCGCTGAGGATTGCGCGGTCGGTGGAGGTGTTGGGGGTGAGGCCAGTGCTAGTGAAGGAGGCGGCGGCGGCGCCGCTGGTGTGCTGCGCGGCGTTGTAGGGGGCGGGCTTGGTGGTGCGGGATTTGGTGACGTCGGCTTGCGCTTTGCGCGCGTTTTCCAGGGCTTGCGCTTGGGTGGCGCCAGCTTTGCTGCTGGCTTTTTCGCGGTCGGCGCGAGCTTTCGCAACGGCTTCTTTAGCTTTGAGGATCTTGGACGAGGAGCCCATGGTCTTTTCGTTCACGCTGGCGCTTCGCTCGGCTTCCTGCTCGGGCGTGAGGGTGCTTTTGCCGTCCTTCAAGTATTTGAAATGGCTGAGATCTCGGCTCTCGATGTTCTGGGGATCTTGCAGCGTGATAATGTCGCCGCGTTTGAAATCCTCATCGCTGACGAGATCTTTCCAGTTCTTCGCCTTGATATTCAGCCGCTCCACAGTATCCCAGCTAAATACATTGCCAGTATTTCTCAGCGCGACGATGTGCGTGTTGTCTGTGAACACCTTGAATGTCACCGGGTCGACATATTCTCCTTCGTCATTCTCTGCGAAATTGAGCTTGAGCAGCTCAGCTCTCTTGAGAGGCTGACCATTGACTGGGTTTGTTCCATGCTTCTTCAGCCAAGGGAGAATGTTCGTAAGATCGAAAATTGTGCCTTCGCTCGTGCAGACCGGGTGCTCGAACGGCTGGAGGGAAACGGCACAGAAGTTGAAGGGGAGGCGTTTGAAGCTGGCACCGACGCCTGCATTTGCGGCTTTCCGGGCATTAGAGCCGGCAGCCGCAGAGTAGGCATCTTCGCTCGACCATTCGCTATGGGTGATCTGTCAAGGGCGTTAGTGAAAAAGGGCGGCAGATTGCGGGATCAAGGAAACGTACGTACAGCTTGTCGGAACCTATAGAACTGTCAGCATTGTCCTCATAGATGAAAAGAAGCTACACTTACCTTTGCCCATGATTGCGATGCCGTGAAGAAACGCGAGAGAGGCCGGCGCAAGATAGACGCGATCTTGCGATCTTGCGATTTCGCGTTAGAGAGCAGGAGAGATGACTTCACATTCATTTCTGCGCTTGAGGAAGGTTTGCCGAGCCGAAAAGAAAGTATCCCGAGACGGTCAACCTCGCGTGCCAAGACTCCGCTCTGACCGATGGAATAGCGTGTCTCCACGACTCTATATCTCATGAGATGTAGGATTCGAGATCGCCTCGTCGAAGCAGTCGTATAGTGCCGCAATCCATCCGACAATATCAAGCAAAATATGCGAGGGGTCCATTGCGAGAGGGATAAGCCCATGTCGACAAACAACAATACTAAGCTCACAAGTACTCTACACATGCAATGTTGTAAACGTTCGAGGCTAACATCCATGGCGATGATACTTCGCAGCATTTATTGAATAAATTTCTGGCCGTACCAATGTGATTGACGAAGCCTTGGACTAGAGTTGTAATGTTCACGACCTACAACCACACACTGATCGGGACTACACTCGCCGTTTGTCGAAGACCAAGGACACTCCTGCCTGCTTCGCAAGAGAGCGAGTCCCAAAGCGGGCTAGTGAATACTGTCAAGTTAAATCCGCAAGGCATTGAGCGGCCGTGAGCGAGGCGTAAAGTGCCAAGACTGGTCGAGGATCTATTGTGATACTAAATCCTCAGTCCTCAAATCCTTCAGAACATTCTACACTCGATTGCCGAGGCATTCAAGGTCCCCACACTGTCTGGAACATATCAATGGCCCTTCTTGCGCACACACCGAACCAGTGAAGCCCCCAGTGGCGCACTCTCGACCGCCACGCTTCCTGCACATGTTCTCGACGGCTCAACTTTGTGCTAGATGATTCGCTACGATCGCCCCTTTCTTGATCCTACGGTCAGAAACGATATTTGGGCAGCGACATTGGCTGCTCGGACGCCCGATCGGGCAATGCCTTTATTGGTGGAGTACAATACTAAGCCAAGTTACAAAGCCATCGTGACCGAATGACGTCCAACAACAATACTAAGCTATCACATCGAACACCCGAGGCAGCTTGAGCTCGAACTCGAGGAATCATTTGCATTTTCTCTTTCTCTTGGCCCACCAGACCATTTGCCATCCTATCGAATATAAGTAGCTGAGACAGTCCACCTTCTTCTCTTATCTTCTCCTCACCAACAACCGCAAACATCACACTTCCAATACAGTCGTTAAGTGAGCAACCCAATAAACACTACTCACCCACACTCCAGACTTCTAACGACCTTTTCAGGCTACCCGCTCAACGCCAAACCCGACCAACGCAATGGCCTACACCAGCTCCCGGCTCGTCCAGTCCCACCGCCGCCGGGACCCCAACGTCGACACCGGCCCATGCTCCCTTCAGGGCAACCCGAACGGCCCCCGCAAGAACACCGGCTGTGTTCTCCAGGGCAAGCCCAACGGTCCCCGCAAGAACACCGGCTGCACACTGCAGGGCAGACCCAACGGCCCCCGCAAGAACACCGGCTGCATCCTCATGTAAATCAAGTTTCATTGAGAATTTGATGGACTGAAGTGCGCGCTTGAATAGGAGGAGGTCTCTTGGACATTTTTTGCCCACTTCGATCCTTGGAATCTTTTTTTGGATTGATGGATTGCCGCCGACGGCTTTCCTAGTGCGTCAGTCGGGACTCTGTCTCGCTGCGCGCTTGTTTATCAAATAAATCGTGTGGAGTCTTCGGACGCCCACGAGAATTGAGCGCCTTCGTGGCTTGCTCCCAGCTTTTCACATCTTTCCATATTTTTACCTCTGTGATCGCAACGCTGCTCACGCCAGTCCTCCAAATCTCGTACAAGTGAAGTCTTCACAAACCGCCACTGCCCCCTCTGCCCCCTCTGCCCATGATCTTTCGATATCTTTCAATGACTTCCTTTCGCGCCTCGCTCAGCTCTTCTCTCTTTTTCAAACTCCCGCTAGCCATCGGCACATCTACCACATTGACTGCCGCTCCATCCCTCACCTTGAACTTCGCCTTAGGTTTCTTCAACGTTGGCGGCGCCTGTGCCACATCGTGAAGTCCTTTAGGCTGCTCCCGCTTCTCCTTCAGGTGCGCCCAAGGGTCATCATCATCCTTCATCTCCCCCAGCATCCTCTTCCGCTTCCCCTTCCGCCCCTCCCCATCCTCCGCGCCATCCCCTTGTTTCTCCCTCGCCGCATCCTTTTCATCCTCCTCCTCCTCTTCCAGCTCCCTCCGCTCCTCCTCCTTCTCTTTCCGCCTCGCCTCCTCCTTCCGCCACTCCGCATACATCTTCTGCATCTTCTTCTCCGTCTTCGTCCGCCTCTCCTTAATTCCCTCAACACTCAAGTTCCCCTTCCTCGACAGCCCACCTACCGGCAGCGCCTGATCCACCCGCGCAGAGAAATCCGCCAGCCGCTCCCCAGGCAGAATCGTGGGCATCTCCGCATTGGACTCCTTGGCCGCGGATGCTGGCGCGGACTCCTCCGTCTTGCCCTTCTTGTTCATCTTTTTGGAGATGCTGCGCACGCTGTTACCGTCGTCGAGACCCGAGCGTCGCCCAGCGCTGGCGGTTTGCGCTTGCATGAGGCGCGAGAAGGCGCGGGGGGTGTCATCGTGCTTGTAGCCTTTGGATTTGGTCGTTTCGAGGGCTTCACGCTTGCGCTTGAGGTTCGGCTTTTGCTGCTGGCCTAGTTTGCCCTTTTGCTGTTTGGGGTCGGCTTTGGGCGTGTAGTTTGGCAGCGCTCTGGCGCGGACGGTCGGGTCGAGGTTGAAGCTGAAGAGCGCATGTTAGTACATCGACTTGTACGGTTCAGGGGCGCTGGAATTTTACTTGGACTCGTCCGAGGCCTTGCCTCGTCGCGTGTGTTTGTGAGGCATTGCGACTGGCGCGTAACAGGTTCACGAATGCGGGTGAGATGTCGATGTTCAGGAGCTCGCGTCCGCAGCTTCCCAAAAATTTCCCCGCGAGCTAAATGCCAAGACTTTCACATGAATCGTGGATCTCTTGAATACATCCTGTCGTTTGCTTAACGATACTTCTCTCCTCGTATTTACCTCTCGCTTTCTCGCGCCAATCAGTCGGAATGCCGCCTCCATCGAGTCGCATGACCAAGAACCGCGCACAGCCTACGCGATGGAGACCAGGCAAAGCCGAAGCGGAAGAGGTCTCATCTGAGGAAGAATCCGAAGCCGAGGAGGAGGATGAACAACCAGCAGCTCCAAAGGCACCTGCGCCAAAAGCAACTTCCTTCCCTTCGCGAGAAAAACTAGCCGTTGACCTCAGCAAAGCGGATCAGCAGAAAACCCCGGCACCACGACCTCCGTCGCAAGAGCAGGACGAAGACTTGGAAGGGTTCGTGACCGCATCGGAGTCGTCGGAGGACGAAATAGAGGCCAAGAATGGGAGCAGCGGGTCTGAAGAGTCAGAGGAGGAGAGTTCGGAGGAGGAAGAGGACAGCAGCTCTGACGACGAGCCCAAAAAACCCATGCTGGCGCCAAGGTTCCTGTCAAAGGCGAAGCGTGTGCAGCAGAACTCCGGAACCACGCCAGAGGAGAAGGCAGCCGCCCAAGAACGTGAGCGCAAGGAGAAGGCAGATGCTGTACTGCAGGCACAACTAGAGCGCGATGCAGCTGCGCGAGCAGCGGGCAAGAAGTTCTGGGACGACGACGACATTGCCCCGGAAGACGAGGTGGACGACGCGGACGGACTGGATCCAGAGGCGGAGCATGCCGCATGGAAACTACGGGAGCTGAAGCGCGTCAAGCGCGATCGCGTGGCTATCGAGGAGAAGGAGAAGGAGCGCGAGGAGGTCGAGCGTAGGCGCAACATGACGGCGGAGGAGCGGGAGGTGGAGGATCAATCCTATCTTGCTGCGCAAAGGGAAGAGCGAGAGAGCAAGGGTAAGATGAGCTACATGCAGAAGTACTTTCACAAAGGCGCGTTCCAAGGCGCCGCTGTGGAGAATGAAGACGAGGAGGTCAGGGCCGTGCTTAGTCGTGACTTGGCTGGTGCGAAGTTTGTGGATGAGGCTGGGGACAAGAGTGTGCTGCCGGAGTATTTGCGCGTGAGGGACTCCACAAAGGTAGGCAAGAAGGGCAGGACGAGATATCAGGACCTGAAGACCGAAGATACGGGCCGATGGGGTCAGGATCTCGGGAGAAAGAGAGATTACGACAGTTTAGATGACCGCTTCAAGCCTGATGTGCCGGGAGACAGGGGCAGGGAAATGACTGGCGCGAACACTGCTCCAGTAGGGGAGAGGAGGCGAAGAGATGATGATGGAGCCGAGGGAAGAGACGGAAAGAGGAAGAAGTACCAGTGATTGAGAAAGGGTCGTCGTGATCTGCGATGCGTTGGTAAGATACCTGAGCACTTTTTTTTCACTTGATTTTCACCTTCCAAATTCTGCATTAATCTCTTCTCTCATTCCATCTCACTTTACTGCTTGCGTTCACGTTGATCCTCACCGCGCCGCCTGTCGTTCACGTGCTTGGGCCAAGACCAACTGCCGGGGATCGGCCGAATATTCTCACTTTGATTCCCCCACCTTGCCCGAGGAGCCTGCCACCCGCAATCGCCCGCTGCTAGACAGATTTCTCCACTTCATGAGCCCACAGTTCAATCCTCGCGGTCGCATCTTCGCTGCACCATTTCCCCCTTGTTTTCGCATTCACCCTCTGCCATCGGCTGACCACTCCTCAACGATGGTCCAAGATGGCGGCGACGATGGATTTCGATGAGCTTGTCGATAAGCTCTTGTACGATGTGGCGCTCGCCGGCGCCAAAGGTGAGTGGCCATCACCCCTTGTCGCTACTGGAAAGACAAGAGATCGACTGGCCGATTTGCTTCTTGGCGGGAAAGCGTAGTTTGGTCTGATGTTTCATTGCGTTCAGGAATCAGCGCAACCGAGCTTGCTCGCGCGGTCCGCGCCTTCAGCGTATCTAAAAAGACCGTAGTCAGGCCACAAGAAGGCGAAGACCTGCTCTTCTCCGATGTCCCTCCAGAGACCCCTGTCGATGCCGATGCCGAGCTGGTGTCGACGGTGTGGGCGTGGATCACGAACCGTTCCGACATTCACATCAAGGAAGTCGAGGAGCAAGATGGAGACGGCGAAGGAAATCAGGCCGACCCTTGTGCCTCTCGCACAGTCCAGCGCATTTTTACCGACGAAGAACAGGTGTGGCGGGCCATCACCGGTCATGGTGTTGACTACACTAAGATACCACGAAAAACGTTCGAGTGCCTTGAAGTCGTTGCCGCCCATGGAGCGGATGGAGTCCTGCAACCTGAACTGAGGCGCATCACTGGACAAGACAAACGCTCGGTTCCTAATCGTACAGACCAGCTCGCAGAAAAAGGATACATCACCAAAGACTATGTACTTGGAGGCGGCTCAAAGACCAGTCTCCTCAGGCTACGCAAATTCGCCGACGAGAAAGCTGAATCCGGACCTCAGCGCGCGCGGGCTTTCATCCCTCAGAGCCGCAAAGACGCGCCTCCAATCGTTCTCTACAGCAATTGGTTCAGCGAAATCATGCGCATGCTCCGAGAGAATGGCAACATCATCGCTTTTGCTGACCTGCGCCTTGGGCTTGGAATCAACAAAGATAGATGGGGCACCAGAGCGTTGGCCCGGTGTGTCAAGCGGCTGACAGAGAACGGACTTATCCGAAAGCTGAAAGCCAAGATCAAAGACGACGACGCAGTTCACATCGACGACGACGATCCGGCTGTTGCGGACTGGGTTCGTAGCCTGCAGCTTATGAGGGAGCCTACCGAGCTTGATCGAACCGCTTTCATGCGCAGCTTGAGAGAAAGCGAAAAGAGTTCAAAGAAGGAGGCTACTGAGCAGCGGCAGGGGGAGGAGGGCGATGCAGGAAATGAGGACGAGGAGCCAGCTGCGCTCAACAAACGCGTCATGCCTGGATGGACCCCTGACATCTTTTACACCAACCTCATTTTCAGAATCGTGGATGCAGCAGGCCCGGCAGGCATCAGCTCCATGGACTTGACGGCCCGCTCCACGGGCTTCGTGTGGCGTCGCCCCTTGGATGACATCCTGATTCGCCTCACCGACATCTGGAAAACCTCGCAGCCAGCTCATTTACGACACCTCAGCATCGTCAAAGATACTGGCGTGCAAGGCAAATTCAACCATTTCCTCTACAGAACCTACAGCAATTTCGAAAAGGCAGTCGAGCAGGGAACGGCTTCTTGGGATGCATTAGTATCCCACGAGCTAGGTGAAAAAAAGAAGAAGAACGGAAGACCTCTGCCCAAGAAGAAGATCAAGCTGCCAGAGCCTACCCGAATTGATGAGTGGGGCTTTCCCAAAGTCGACACGAAACTGCTCGCGGATCGAGAAAACATGGCGAGTCTTGAAGACAGCAAGGCTCTCGCGCGTAAAGAGGAGCTGCAAATGGCTGGCGGCCATGGGTCATGGCCAAGAGGCTTGCGTCGTGAGCGTGACAGGAGCCCTGAAGCCCTTGCACCTGCGAGGTCAAGTCTGCCCCCTCCAGTGGCTTCGGCCAAGAAACTTGAAGCCGTCGCAGAGCAAGCCACGCTGGAGTACCAAAAAGTTGTTCCTCGAAGAGCGAAGAATCTGCTGCGAGCCGAGATAGACAGAGCCCGCAAGCGCAGCGCGGACGATGCAGAGCTCGGCGATGGGAACGATGTATCCAAAGTGCCTCGCACCGTAGATACTACTTCTGACACCGCTGAAGAACTCTCGGAAGCTCGCCTACGTGAGATTGAGGCCGACCTTCACGCTCGTACAAAGCCGGGAATCTACATCAACCCGCCAGATGCGAAGATGGCGAAGCTAGGAAATCGGATGCCGTACGGAAGGCCAAAGAAATCGTCGATCGCGGTGTTCAAGTCTCCGCGCTTGCAAGGTCTGCCATGCTTTGGTGGTTCAAGCGAGACACCACAGCGGTTGATCGTCACACAAAGCCCGAGACGGAGAAACCAGACAGCCATTGACTTGACTGGGGATCAAGCCTCGACTGGCGTCTCGCCATCTCAGACGCCACAGCCAACTCCTCCTAGCTTGCCCTCCACCGACACACCAACACCAGCGCCTATGGAGAGACCAGCTTCAAAGAAGGTGACCAGAGGGCGGAAGCAACCGGGCCGAGTCAGCAAGCTTGATTCGACCACCCAGCCAAAGAAGAAAGGCAGGCCGACCAATGAAATGACGGTGGAGCGTACCAGGAAACAGTTGCTCGTAGATACCGCCGCGGCCCGCCAAGGTATGGGGCCACTTGGAGGGACTCGCCAGATGCCGCTTCCCCCAGCTCACATGAGGAATTCCGACTTCACCATGCCCGCTTGGGCTGATGGCATGTATGCGCCTCTTAACCCGCCTCCCAGCGCGGACCGAACGCCAAATCCCCCTCCACAGCCTTTCAATGTGGGCAATGCGGGTGTTCACGACCAACGCCCTGCTGAGAACGCTACACCACAAGCACCAGCACCCCCAGATTCCCGCCAAAATGTCGCGTCTGCGACCCTAAGCGTTGCCGGCCTCGACAATGAAAGCACACCAACAGTTGAAACGCCCCTGGACCCCTTGGCATCTTTTCGTGCAGGCCTTTTTCGACCGATCCCTTCTTCCGCTGGCTTGTCGCAGAATGCGACGGAACATGCGACTCCGAACCAAAGTAGCTCAAGGCCGTCGCTGCAAGATCAGGAACGACAGGGGTATGCGCCGCAGCCATGGACCTCTGTGAACGCACAAGGCTCTTTGCCAGGGCGCGAATCGGCGGCCCCCACTCCGTCCCGCATGGTTTCAGCGGCGAGAGCTGTGCAAATCGAAGCTCCGAGCGATTTTCAACCTGCTGCACAGTCGCTTCCAAAGAAAAGAGGCCGGCCGACAAAGGCCATGGTCGCAGAACGCGAGAGACTGAAGCGGGAACGGGAAGCTGCAGAGAAGGCTGCTCGAGCAGCGCATGTGCCAGGTCCGCCTATCCAGAGCGGTTCGAACGAGAGACCAAGCAAAGCTGCGAAGTTGAGGGTGCCCCGACTTTTCCAGGGCGCTCCTACAGATTCTCCCGCCCGAGGCGCTTCGGTTGACGCCATGGATATTGACGAGCCGGTGCATCATGGCGTCCAAACAATTCCACAGGTTACAAGTTCGACTCCCGCGGCAGAGCAAGCTGCAACGCCCGTCGGCGACCGTCAACGAGTCCCATTCGGGGCGCAGCAAAATGGTCAAGATCAACTCGTCAGCCCCATTGACAATGCCGTGGTGGCCACTGCGATGCACGGCTCCGAAGCTCAAGAGCGCGCCCCACAAAACAATCTACATAAGCCCGACAACCCTACGACAGCCTCTGCGGCGCTCAATGTCTCACCGCCGGAGGAAGCGGGTGTCGTTCAAGTTTCTGAGGCCCAAATCAACGCTGATGCTCCTCCAGGAAACGCTGGCCCCGATATTTCTGCTCAAGAAGACGCTGCGTCTGATCGCCTTACAGTAACGGTTGGCGACTCTGACCCAAGTCAGTCCATGGGCGCTTCGGGTGAGGCAAATGCCGCGGTAAACACGGGGGCAGCTGTACAAAAGACACACACTGGGATAGACCAAGACAATGCGCAAGGCAACGATGAGCTTATCGCATCTGGGCACGCAGCATCGAACACAGACCCTGAGGCTGACACTCCAGACACCGCTTTTGCTGCAGCCGATGAGCCTCGAGACGTGACGATGAATGAGGCCATGGAACCAAGCGAAGGCGAACAACTTCCGAGTGAAAACGATCACGCCCAGAAGGAAAATACTGCGCAAGACTCGGTTGACCAGAAGAGCAACGACCTCGCAACTGTGCAGTTTGAAGGCCTTCCCAAGTTGACGCGCGTCGACCCTGACTCTCAAGCGGTCGCGAAGAGACTGGGCAACCAAGTAGGTATGGTTCAGCGTCAGCGCCAAAACATCATCCTCGACGCCATGGAAAAGGCGGGAGGTGTTTTTCCGGGAGACAATGAGATGTGGTACGGGTTCGACACTATATGGCGAAAGCTGCATGGTGTTTCTCCCGACCGCAAAACCGTCACTACCACGATGAACGAGCTCATGCGCGAGAAGAAGCTGAAGAAGTACAGCTTCACTTTCGACTACAAGACGAAGACGCATGAGCGGCACATCTTGTTGGAGTATCACGTCGACCCAACATCAGACAAGGTCAGGCACACGCTGAAGTCCATCATTGACGCATGGCCTTCCCGATACTTGCCGAAAGAGGTCGAAATTGATGTTACTGTGCGCGACAGAGCGACCGGTGGTACAGTACGAGGTCGTAGGTCAGATACATACAAGATGGTCGAGGACGTTCGCGTCCCTTTGACGGCCCAGGGAGCTTCCGACCCGCCTGCTTTCAAGGTTTCTAAACAAGGCAACCGAGGACCGGACGAGTTCCCCTTCGTCAAAGATGCCGTGGTTTCCCGCACGCCGGCTGCTCTGGCCCACAGCCGTGCATTTGATGAGCTCGTGCAGAGCTGGAAGAACACATGGAAGGAAAAGTTCGTTGACAAAAGTAAGATGCAAGCAACAAAAGCCCAGCGCATCCGTCGCAAAACACAGCCAAGAAGGACCGAGGTCATCGACTTGCGCGACGACTCCGACAGTGATGAGAACGACTCCGATACGGATCACAGCCAGAATTTGGCATTATCTCGAACTCCGAGGACGCCGGGCAAGCCTTCACGCTCAAGAGGTTTAATCGCAAAGACCCCGTCTCGCGCGATGAGAGTGCCGAGACACCTACTTGCACTGGAGACCGCTTCTCGTTACCACCATCCCTCGAACCTTCTGCACCCATCGAAGCGCCAGAAGACCCAGATCAACCTGGAGCCTGGGAAGGAGCTTATGCTTTGGCCGAAGCAGGTTCTGCAAACCAGCAACTGGACATTTGGGACGTGTGGAGTCGAAACTGCGGACGTGGCCAACGTTCGGCAGCCCAAAAAGAACCACAAGCCTAACGAGCTGACGGTGACTGCGCTTATGATGCATCCAGAGGTTCAAACACACTCGCCCAGTGGTACCTTTGGCGCAAATGGTATCGCAAATCCGCTATTGAACTACATCAACATGGGCTGCAAGGGCAGCGTGTATGCCGATGAGCTGGACAAACTCAATGATGCTGCTCCCAAGAATCTCCAGGACATGCTGGCGCAAGCAGAATCACTTGGCAAGCATGCTGCGGACCAGAAGGCTTCTCGATTCGACGCCTTCAGCCACGAGATCGACCGAGTGGCCACACTAGAGCAGGTCATGACTTTATCTGGTCGCTCTACGACCAAGATTGATCATTCGGTGTTTATCAATCATATCCTAAACTGCCCGCATGTTTGTGAAAAGCAAGACGCGCCTATTCAGATCGACAACCCACACGCACAGTCAGAAAAGAGGAAGACCGCGAAAAGGAAGCGACCTGACCCCGCTGTGTACACTTCAATGGACCGCGCCATCTTCTATGTCGCACCTTACACGGTGCCGACGACAGTCAAAGCAGGGAGAGCCTCCCCACCTTCGCATCCGAATCAACAGTCTCTATCGGGTCTCCTCGCAAAGACTGCACCAAAGGCGGTCCTATCTTTCGTTCGGTCGACTCCCAACATTTATCCTGGCACTCTGCCTCGAGCTTTTCCCGAGAACGCGCCAAAGAAGCCTGCGGCTGCCCCGACGCCCCTAAAAGCCCCATACGTTTATGCGTCGAGAAAGCCCAAACGACAGCTCGAAGTCGACGATTCTGACCATTACGCCGTCTCGCAGGAATTGCAGGATCTCAACGGCGACTTTCAGCGTTCGCCGAAGCGTCGCAAGTATGTTCGCTCCGGAAAGTACGCCAAACCACGCGAAATGCCGCCATCCTTGCTCTCGGCTTCAACAGGGAAAGCCCCGCGTAGCAAGAAATCGGAAAAGAAACCTGAGTTTGTCGATTACGAGCGGCTGCCCATCGCCGTTGCCGTGGTCAAGAGTCTTTGTGGTGGTGTGGACGACAAGAATCAATGGGACATTGTCGCACACGCTCTAGGCTTCAAATATGAGCCGAGACTTCTCTCCGACCAATGGCGCGGGGTGGCGAGACAGAAAGGCGGTCGCGTCCTCGCCAGAAGGATACAGAAAGCATTTCACGAGCCTTTCCTGAAAGCTTACGAAGAGGGGAAACTACCCGCCATCAACTTTGATAACCTCTCGGCCACGGACTGGCCACTTCTGGTGCAATGGGTGCAATCCGAGCTACTGCCATTGCCTGAGGAGCAGGAGACGGCCCTTGATCTCCCCGTCTCGAAGAGAGCTTTGGAGGACGACTACGAAATTTCAGCGCTCTCCAACTCGGCCCCTAACAATGCCGACAGGCTGTTTCTCAGCGCGCCAGACTTTGGTGCAAGAAACCCGGAATCACGCCTGGAAGCTGCGACCAAGAGCTGCTTCGGTATGCCACTGAATGCCAACAGCGTGGTCGTGGACCCCTCGAACGCCTACGACCTCAGCGAGGATCTAATCCTCGCGAAGTCTTGGGCCCGCGCTACGGCGATGACGCCAGAGAATGACTACGACGAGAAATCGGCCGCCGCGAAGCTCAACTCTCTCGACGCACAGACGGTTCGGAAGGCAGTGGATCAAATGGTGCAGACCAACTACCTTATGCAGGTGAAGAAGGACCGCCAACTTCCCGGCAGAAACTACCGCATCAACCGCTTCACCCTCGAGCAGTTCCGGCGCTGGCCCGGCCTCACGGACGAGTACAAATTCCTCCGCGAAATCGCCTCCGCGCGCAAAAAGTTGATAGAGCATTTCGAAACGCACTCGGAGCTCAACCTCAAGACCATCGCCAGCGAAGCCGAAATGCACGTCATCACTAATTTCGTCGGTCAGCGCTTCCTCCAGCCCGTCACCCTGCTGCCCGCGCGCAACGACGACCTCGACGCGCCCGCCCCGAAACTCAGCCTCTGGGGCTACTCGGGGTACAAGTACCAGTCCAAGGGCGTGCACAAGAGTACCTTTACCTTCCCCATCGTGTACAAGAAGACGGCCGCGTTCTCGGCCAAGCACAATCTCATTCCAGGCGTGCCGATTCCGGACAAGCCCATTCACGTCGACGGTGAGGCCTACGCGCGTCTACCTTTCTGGCTCGACATCGCGGGTAAGCTCATGCCGTCGGTGTGGGACCTGGTGCTGCGCTCCGTCCTACATTGTGTCGTGTTCCGCGCGGGTGTGACGACCAAGGCCATCGAGCAGGCGCATCGCAACAAGCTGTGGACGTGGGAGATTGCCAAGGTATTGGGGTGGATGGAGGAGACGAGATTGGTGGTGCGGGCGGGGCAGAAGAAGGAGATTGGGGAGAAGGTGAGCGCTGAGGCGTACAAAGGTGGTTGGAACGCGGGGGAATGGTGGTACTGCGCCTTTTTGCCTGAGATCGCGACGTGGGAAGCACCGGAGGGATGTTAAGGTTGAGGAGGGGCCAACGCGGTTTTGGTATTGTGGGGGCGAGGATTTATGCATGAAGAAGCCAGCAGGTCTTGCTAGTGAGGTCAGAATAGGAGTCGAGGTTTGTTATGCAAGGGCTTTTTCCTCTTTCTCAGGGTTGCTGCTGGTGTCTGCGATAGAGATACCCCCTTTGCTTTCCTTAGCTGTGTATATCTAGACGAACAAGGTGTATATTGGGTTGCAAACTAGCATCACCGAAGCAGCCATTTCTTCTGCCTGGTTGCTCGCTTATATGCCGCACCGCGACAAGGCGTGAGAGGCCGAAGATGTGGGAGGCGGACGCACGCCGCTCCCTCCCGATTCGGCGAAGTCATTCGGCCTCGGAGCAGAAGCGCATGGTCATATCTCAAGACCTTCTCCATGTAAGCAGACTATGGTGACAACAAGTACTTGCTCAGGATTTGATTGACAGTAGGGCAGTGACACTGGCCATCAAAGCCATGCTCTCTCTAAATCTGGATCAATCTTGAATCTAACCACGATCATGTAGCAAAACTCCAGCCACCCAGACAGAAACGGCCCATAGTGACAACAGCAACGACAATAGTTTGGCCTCGTACAAACTCCTTTCTGTTCTACACGAAGTACTTTTCTCCCTCCCAACGGGACATGGTATTGGAGTCAAGGGAACAGCAAATGATAAATTCGCCCGATGAGGAAGGAGCCGGAAAAGGTTTTCACCTGGCGACGACAGCGACACGCCGATCTCGGGGCAAACAGACCTTCGTCGTCGACTTTTCACTGTTCCCATGGATTTTTCAAAGCCCTCCCAAAAGCACAGCGGCGATTTTTGATCGGCACGGCTGTCTGAACCTCAAGGAGCATGAAGGGACTTTATCTCGAGGGCTCCACATCTGAGTTCCCATATTCAGTGCACGACGAGGGTTTTCTTGTATGAGTTGAACAGTCTGAACAATTACCCCCACCCTGCCCGCGTCGCAGCCCGCTTGCTCTATCCATTGTAAGGTACAGCCAAACCCGCACCCGCGCGCTAGAACGAATAACAAGCTATAGAGGGGTATCCCGCGAAAGGAAAGGGCCAACGAAAGGAAAGAAGAGACACCCCATCCGCCAACCCCGCCCCAACCGTCTCACCGTCTCACCCTCTACGCCTCCGCCTTGACCTCCTCAACCTTGGGCTCCTCCACCGTCTTCGCCTCCTCCACCTTCACCTCCTTGGGCACCTCCGCCCCCACCTGCTTCTCCACCTGCGCCTCCAGCGCCCTCACCCTCTTCGCCTCGTTCTCCTGGCCCTCCTCAGCAGCCTTCACGCGCGCCTCGCTCTCCGCCACGCGCGCCTTCTCTGCCTCCAACTCCCTGCGCACACTCTCCAGCTCCTCCTGCCCGCTCGCCTGCGCGCTCTTCGCCTGCTGCTCAGCCTCACCGCGCGCCTTCTTTGCCGTCTCCAGCTCCGCTTTCTGCGCCTCCGCATCCTTGGCCAGCGTCTCGCGCTCGGAGCGGACTTTCTCGAGTTCCGACGCCGCGGCTTCAGAGGCCTTGGACGACTCCTGCAGGGCGGTCTTCTCGTTCTGAGAGGACTTGAGCTCGGCCTGGAGCTTCTCGAGCGCGGTGGCGTGGGTGCTGGTGGCGGTTGTGTTGGCCTCGTGGGCGGCGGCGAGGTCGGATCGGAGTTTTTCGACTTCAGTAGTATGGGCCTTCGTGGAGGTGGTGTTGGCTTCCTGGGCTGAGGCGAGGTCGGTCTTCAGCTTTTCGAGCTCGGTCGTGTGCGCGGTGGAAGCGGTGGCGTTGGCTTCCTGGGCTGAGGCGAGGTCGGCTTTCAGCTTTTCGACTTCGGTGGTGTGAGCGGTGTTGGAGGTGGTGTTAGCTTCCTGAGCGGCGGTGAGGTCGGCCTTTAGCTTCTCAAGCTCGGCCTTGTGCTCGTCGCTGAGCTTGGTGCTGGACGACTGCGCTTCGGCGAGGTCGGTCTTGGCTTTCTCGAGCTCTTTGGCGTGCTTTTCGTTCAGCGTGGTGCTGGCAGCCTGCGCGTCAACCAGGTCCTTCTTGGCCTGCTCGAGCTCGGCGGCATGGCCTTCGTTGGACTTTGAGCTGGCTTCTTGGGCGGCAGCAAGCTCTTTCTTGGCATTCTCTAGTTCCGCGGCGTGCTCTTCCTTAAGAGTCGTGCTGGCGGTTTGTGCGTCGGCGAGTTCTCTCTTGATCGCCTCAAGCTCGGTGGTGTGGCTATCCGTGAGCTTTTGCTTTTCCTCGGCGGCAGACACAATGACTTTCTGCGCATCGTCAACGTCCACTGTGAGTTTGGTGTGCGCAGCTTGCAGGGCGTCGTGCTTCTCTTTCGACTCGGCGAGTTCCTTGCGGATGGCGGCGAGCTGAGCTTCGGCGTCGCTCTGCTGCTTGTCTTGCGACTGCTGAAGCGCGGAGAGCTTTTCTTGTGAGTCGGCGAGCTCCTTCTTCGCTGCAGTCAGTTCGCCATCGGAAGTCTGCTGCTGCTTCTCCTGCGATTGCTGGAGCAAGACGAGCTTGTTTTGCGACTCGGCCAGTTCCTTCTTGACGGCGGCCAGCTGCTCGGCGGCCTCAGTCTTCGACTTTCCACTCGATTCCTGCTCGCTGTTGTATCGCTCCTGCAGCTCCTTCATCTCCTTCTCAGCCTTCTTAATGCGCTCAGCAGACTCGGCCTTGGCCTTCTCGCTCGCCTCCTGGAGGCTGCGAGACCTCTCCTTCTCCTCCGCGAGCAACCTCTCCGCCGTCTCGGCACTCTGCTTCAAGCTGGATTCGGCGCTCTCACGACTCTGAACAGCGACGGCGAGCTCCTTCTTCATGCCCTCCAGCTGCTCCATCAGCTTCGGGGTGTCCTGCTCAGCAGTCCTCATCTTCTCTTCCAACGAGCTCAGCTCGCTCCTGACCTTGTCCAGCTCTCTGCGCATGCTCTCAGCGCGCTGACTCTGCTGCTCTGCCTCACCCGCCTTCTGCTCGAGCGCGGCCTCCTTCTGCTTCACCTCCTGCTCGAGCTTCTGGCTCCTGTCGTTGCCATCCTTCTCCAGATTCTCGAGGCGGCTCTCAAGGTCCTTCACCTTTTCGCGCAGCTCGTCGGCCTCCTTGGAAGCTTCATCACTCGCCTTCTGCTTCTCCTCAATCTCGCGGTCCTTGGCCTCGAGGTCCTTTTGCTTCTTGGAGATGGTCTCGTCGCGCTCGGTGACCTTGTGCTCGACCTCGCGGAGCTTCTCCTTGGCGACCATGTCGGCGTTGCTGCTGAGGGAAGAGATGATGTTGCCCATGTTGGGTGGCCTGGGTTGATCGAAGTTTCTTGTGGTGGCGGTGAGGTATTAAGGGGACGGGTATCTTTCTGAACGAGGCCGTTCAGCTACAGCGACTCCAACAAGATCAAGGTCGTAAAGTCGTGATGGCGTCAAGGTTGCAAGCAAACAAAGAGATGAGAGGCTGCGATTCAGGCGAAGGAAGAGGCACGAGGAAAGCGGCGTTCGCCTGGTATTTGACCGCAGGCGGGACCAAACAAACAAGCGACGAAAACTCTGCGGGCGGTCGTCACCAGGCCTACCTCCCTCGGGCACCTTGCCAGATTCTTCAATTCGTCAACGACCTGGCGGGCAGGCGCGACTCGCGAGGGCGGTCAGTGAAGGTGGCCTGGGCGCCGCTGCCAGGTCGCCAGCGCAAACAGTGCGCTGGAGCTACGCCTTTAGGGCCGCTCGGGTAATCCGCTCGGGCCTGTGCCGGCGAGGCGCCGGACGGGCCGAAGCAGTCCATCTTGATGGTGTGCGGCGTGTGAATGTTGTGGGGCTCGAGCAGTCACTCCCATACCCCGGCACAACGGCGACAACTTTGGGCTGCGAGGTTGCTTTGTGCCAACTTCTTGAGGCGAGGTGGGCAGGAAGTGAAACCCTTTTCGGCAAGGTGCCATCCTTATCGATTGTGCTGGAATGGAAACCTCAGGCATGACATGAACTCGCCAGCGTAGGTCAGTTCTAGCCACACACTGCCATTGCCACGTAACCCGGAAGTACAACCAGGTGTCCCCCATTCCTCTATCGAGATGGTCGAGAGCATACCTGGATTGGACCATGGGGAATCAACTAACGGCGCAACCAATGAGACCATGAACCACATTGACGAAAGAGCATCTCTTCCCGACCTGAGAACAATGACGAGGCATCCCTTGATTCTCCACCAAAGTCGAGGATAAAGGAGATAATGAAGCGAAAATGTAAAGAACGTGGAATCGCCTTCAAATGGCCCGAGCCTAAACAATCCGACATGCAGTACCGCGTCCAAGACGACAACACCTTCTTGAAGATCGGCTCGCGGGTCTTTCCACAGGAATTTGAGGCGCTCAAATTCGCAGATAGCTTGGATTTACCGGTTCCAAAATTGCACAACGTGATCCGTTACCCTGAGAACTACCTGGGCATCGCCATGGATTTTATCGTGGGCGATCCGCTGGACAAGGTCTGGCCCGACATGTCGGATGGCCAATGCGCACCAACTACGTAACATTTTGAGCACAATGCGCTCAGCTGCTCCAACCCAGAGCAACATAGGAGGCTGTGGCAATAGCCCTCTGCGCGAGTCGCGGATGTTCGCAGTTCGTACTGGTGGGCCATTTGATTCTGAGGCCGAGTTCATCGGGTATCTTATGGACATCCCACGTGTGGCGCCGCCGACCATTCATGGCGCTTTGAGACAGAGTTTGCGAACCCATCATCGCCTTGTCTTCACGCATGGCGATTTGGCGCAGCGTAACATCATAGTCAAGGACGGCGCCGTCACTGCACTCCTCGACTGGGAAACCGCTGGCTGGTTGCCCGAGTACTTTGAATACGTCCAATTTGTCGATGAAATAGGACCAAATCGCGACTGGCAAAACGATGCCTACGAGGTCTTCAGCGAGACGTACCCTGCTGAGCTTGTCAGCTGGCAAGCGCTTCGGCGATGGCAAGGAGCCTAGGGCAGTCATGTCAACACCCGCTCCCGGAGGCATCTGGCACGTTGCTCTTAGCATTGCTCTTAGCACTGCAATCCTTACGTCAATGAGCTATAAACGCGGACCAGGCGTCTTTCCTTCCCTCCAGGCGGCACACGCTATGACTGCATGTTCTCTGCTTCCATCAGGCAGTCCACCATGTCACTTAGACCCGTGTCAACAGCTTGAGATGATAACAAGCCGAGGATCTGGAGCCTCTGCAAAGCTCTGTCCACCCACATGTGGCAATTAAACTCGACGTACGAATTTCGCATGGGCACCGAACTGAGAATGGATGACATGCTTTCCGAGCTCCTTTTCTCCGATAGGCGTCCGACCTTGATGTCCCTGGCGGACATGCCGCTGAGCGAGACCTTCAGCTCCTCGTTTTACTCGAATTTGAAGTCCTGTCGCATGAACACGGGCACTGGACGAGCCATCCTCGAATCGCAGCCAGAGGGCCGTGTGGCGGTATTCGTATCAATCGATGGGATTTCCCTGGTAAAGGATGATGCTGACGTGGACTGTTGTCGCCATTGTCTCTGTCGAACGTCAATTTTACACTCTCACAATGGCGTGCGGTCTTACGCGATACGAACTGGGTTCTCAGGAGCTAAGTCCGCACTCCCTTCTTGTTCCTTGCGAACGTACTCGATGCTGTGATTTGAAGATGCTAGATCTGATTTGCTGGACCAGCGCCAGCTGCAACTTATATCAGGTGGCAGCTGGGTGCTCAGTCGCCGCCAGTAGTCGCCGCCAGAGCAATGGCGTCAGCGTTGGACTTAGTCGATCAGCGCTCGCGTAAAGCGACGCCCAACACAGTACAAAGCAGCTGTATGCATCGGCTATCGATTCCTCACGCGTCCTGGCTGTGGAACTGGCACGTTTGAGCGAACGTGCCCGCGCCTCATGTATGCACACAGCCATCGGTTCCCGGCGCTGCAGGCGCGCGCCTACCCGTCTGATACGCCTTCACTAATTCAAGGTTGAAGTCAAGCCACAAATTCTTTACCTTTCCGGATATTCAATCAACTTGCGACGCCCTGAACAGTCTTTTCTGTGGGCACTCAACAGGGAAATGTGGTCATTAACCTCCAATGGCACCATTCTTCATACTGAAACATGGGATTTTGCGATTTGCCGATACGCTGACACGTGCATTGTAAAAGCTTAGCCACATAGGCACAATCGAAAGTGAAGCCAGTAACGGTCGAGTTCACGCCCCTCGAAACCCGACTCTGAATCAGGATATGTACTTTCAATACTCTACTCCACCGCTTACTCGTCCTCCACCCCCCTCATGGTCCCGTCGACCATCTCATCCAACACCCGCGCAAACACCTCCTTCTCCAATGCACCCATCTCGACCAACGTTCCCAACGCGCTGCCAACCCACCTCTGACAATCAAACTCCGGATCTCCATTCTCGACCCTCACCCCCCTTAACAACGCCTCCAACGTCCAAGGCGTCCACCCGCCCCCCAACAAGCCCGCGTCCACAACCTCCAGCAGCTCCGCCTCCCCCGCCCACGGGTCCTCCAGCGGGAGGGACTCGAAGGCGTACAGGCCTCGCGCGCCGACGACGTGGATGATTTGGCTCCCGGCCGGGGGGTGGAAGGTCGCCCAGAGGGAAGTCTGCCGGTATTGCTGCCAGTCGAGGGGGGAGCCGCGGAAGATGAGGATGTGGAGGCGCGCCGGGCCGGGGGCCATGGTGTCGACCGCGGACACCGTGAGTGTGGTTCAAGCGCTCGGCGTCGAGGTCGTCGAGGCGGCCGCGTTTGCTGGGGGGGGGGGATTTTCTTTTCCCTCTTTCGTGTCTGAGCGGGGTAGTAATTCTCCCCCCTTCTTCCAAAGGCCCGAGTCCCTGCGTGTCTTGCTGTGCTGTGCTTTCTAGCGTAGTCAGGACATCAGACTCGCGCGCGCGTGGTGAAAGGAGACGGCGAGGTCATCGACGGTGCCGTTAGAAATCATCATGTACGCGGCTATTCCGCGCTAGGGGCGGCCAGTCATCTTGAATGCCACTCGCCCACAAGGACCCGGACGTCGCTAAAAATCGCCATGTTGCGGGGCTGCCCTGGCGGGGCGGCGGAGCCGTGTCCGTCGCCGCGGTGGGTCTGTGCGTGGCATCAGAACCGCTTGAAGCGCCTGGTTCTACAGTTTTGGGGTTACCGAGGGCATCGTGGGAGCTTTCACCATGAAGAAGACGTAGACCGTCGTGTGCGTGCGCTCATGTTGTGGTCCTGAGCTGCTTGAGCGCCGTGTTGCCAAGACTGTGCGAAAGAAGTCCTTGCGGTCTGTGCGGTGAACATCTAGGTAAACCGATCAAATGTCTCTGCTCGACGTGCTCCCGAAACCGAAGTAGGAGCGATGTCGAATCTCCAGCATGTGAAAAGTTCCTGCCTTCCCTCATCTGGAATGAGTTGTGGCCATTCACGTATGCCAAAACGTATCGCGCTGCTGGGACCACTTCGTCGAGGCTCCATGTCCAAAACGCTGGCAAATCAAAAGTCAAGTGCTTTTCGAATCGAAACCAAACCCCTACCCCTCAACCTCAACGCAAACACATCCATCGCCCAAGCTCTAACCCGTCCCTCCCCCTCCCCTTCCTCTACCACCCTCCAAC
>JAWXCT010000154.1:14123-24902 GCA_034509035.1 Saxispiralis lemnorum
GCCGCATGGAGGGTCGAGGGGGTGGGGGTTAGGTTGGTTTTGTGGTGAAGGCTGACAATAGGATAACAGGGTTCTTCGATGTTTTTGACGCCCGATATTCCAGGGCTGGTGATTGTTACCTGTGGGACGGTAGAAGGGGAGACGGTGAGGCCGAAGATGGACTTGTTCCCGGAGAGCAAGCATGGTTGGGTGGGTGGTTTGGCGGGAAAGGCGAAGATGTGAGATTGGCTGCTGGCTGCAGTGGGCAGAGAGCATGGAAAAGATGTTACGGGAGAAGGGATGGTGTGCATGCCTCGAGACGGGGATGCCCCTTGAGCAGCTTCGATTGGGGAGACTGCGGCAGTACGAGAGAGCGTCTTGGAGATGGAAGCGTATGGCTGTACGCGAGAGATACAAATCTGCGAACACCAACGCACAGCGGTCCAAAAGACTGTGTCTGTCATTAAGCTATAGAGCAGCCTGACATACAAAATTTGCGGGCATTCAGCACCCTTGATTCAGATTCTTTTCATCAAATGGGTATCCAATTCCTGTACAGATACTTCGAGACCGCCAAAGCCTCTCCAAGGCCGTTTCGAACCGCACGATCGTAGCCTCGTCAAGTCGTATCACGCTGGGAAAGTAGGTCAGAAGGAGTGACACTGGTGATCCCACGAGGTCATATGTATGGGTTCATGACGCCGGAAGTCCTAAGAACGGGAGCAAGAATCGCGCGACTAGGCGCGAAGTGTAGAAGACGTGGTTCTCAGGTGCCAGAGGAACACCTCTGCGCGTGCCGAGATGGTCACCTGTTGCATTTTGTCAGTCGAAAACTCCTGCCGGTCCATAGAAAAACTGCACCAGAAGGTGCGGCGGAATATAACTCACGTTTCTCCTCCACCAGCCCCCTCAACTCCGACAAGAAGCTCCTTGAGGCCGGCTCCTTAATCTCGGGCGTGCCGTTTCCAAACCCACCAAACCCCCACTTCTTATCCCGATACTTGCACTGAAACAGCCCGACCAACAGCCCAAACCGCTCATCGATACGCTGACAGGCATAAAACGCTTGTGCCATTGCATCCGGACGCGCGCGCTCGCCGCGCTCGACCTCAGCATCAGCCTGAATCTGCACCGTATGCTGCACCTCCTCGAGCACCATAGCAAGGCCGAGCATGGCGCAAAAAGACTGAAGCCAGGACTTCTCCTTGTTGGACGAGGCGTGCAGGGTCGCCTGCTGCCATTTGAGGATCTTCTCGTAGTGCGCGTGGCGGAGGAGGGAGAAGAAGAATTTGAGCTGGCGGTTCGCGAGGCGCGGGGATGTGTGCGGGTGGGCGACGGTGTACTGGGGGGTCATTTTGACAGCGCCGAGAACGGAGGGGAGGGTGTCTTGGACGAGGGTCAGTGTGTGGCCCATGATGTAGGTGATGATCATCATGCGGATGATTTGGTGGAGGAGGTCGTGGAGCTGAGTGCAAGGTGTCAGTGCGACTAGCTGGAGATGGGTGAAACGGAGGGCGAGATGTACTGTCTTGTCATCTGTGCTCATATAGAGATTGCACATGAGGGTGAGGAGACGAGCTTGGAAGCTATCGGGGTCAAACTGGCTTTCCTCCTCGAAGCAATCGTCGCCAAAATCTCGAAGGTAGTCAGGGCTCATTAGTTGGTCCAAGTAATTGTCAAAATGTGAGTCGTCGCTGGAGTTCAGCTGCATCAAGGCGAAGGGGGGCGAGTATTTTCTCCAGCATTCCGACATCCCTGTGTTGGGGTTTTGTAGGTATTGCAACTGCCCCAAGAGATCCTTGTTCCTTGGCTCGAACTCATACACTTTCCACCGTAGCGCTGGACCGTATCCGCTAGTGAGGTAGATGTCGAGCGAGTTGAAGTGATCCCATTTGAGGACATGCTCGTTCACGGTGTCTTCGATGTTCTGTCTCTGGTGCATCATCGTCATCGATGCTTGAGCTGCATGGTTAGCTCTGTGTATCAGTTACGAATAACTAGGGTGATACTCACGGGGTAGAAAATCATGAACAAAGTCCGGTAATTTCGATCGATCGCAATCAAAGTAATACGTTTGTCCCTTCTGCGATCTCACCATGCAACGCGTACAGGGAGTCCCTTCGTCGCACTAAAATATTATAAGTACTGGCTAAGAGGAACAATAGAAGAAAACGACAGCTTACCGGATCTCTTTGCAGGATGCATCGCCAGCATGCAGCTTTTTTACGCATCTTGGAAATCTGATCTCGCCTCTCTTCGCCTAGGCGTTTGCCGACTTCGCGTCCGCCACGCGCCGGTCTTGGAGCCTTTCCAAAATGACTATTCGAAGGGACAACTGGAGTTTCTTTCTTCGAGATGGTCGACAAAGGCGTCTTCGCATCCTTCGTTCGGCTACTCTGTCGTTGCGGTGCTCTCTGGGCACTCGTGCTTGGGTGAGGGGTGCTCGTTCTCGAGTCTATTGGAGACGGGACTGCAGATTGGGCAGCTGCTGCTGCTTGCGGTGATATTTCCTGTCTGGAAGTGTGTAATTGCTTTGCGTCAGGAGTAAGATACGTTGCGTTATGCTCGAGGCCTGGTGTCATTTGACTGCGCTGCTGCAGCTCTGGGGTGAGAAGTGTATTAGGCTGATAGCGATGCACCGATTGCATCGCGGTCGGGGAGGTAAAGTCTCTGATATCGTTGGGTTGGTAGTGTGGCTGATAGAGATGGTCAAACGGCCCACATGGACCTTGCCAAGCGTCTTGAGTCGCGAACATGGTGCGATAGTTGCCCACGCCTGGATACTCCATATGTTCGCCGTATTCTTGACTTCGGAAGGGGAGGCTCGTCGGGTACTCAGCGAGTGTGGCTTGGTTGAAATCACCCATGCTAGTTAACAGGTCGCCATGAAGCTGGCCCTCGCTCTCGAACAGGTTCTGGTCCATGCCAAAGGAATCGACAGCTTGCAACGGCTCTGATGGAAAGGCTGCAACGTTGTTCATCCAAGCGTCGGCCGGCGATCCATCAACTTCGAATTTGCGGCTCGCCATCCTCGATGAACTCGTATGAGGTGGCTCTGGAGTTGGGCGTGAAGGACCTGAAGTCGATCGGGAGGTAGATGACGACCAAGCATTTGGCAGGACCCCACCGTGTGTAGAGGCGGCATTACTTTTGTGATTGGCGCTCGGCACGTACACATAATCTCCGTCCATCATGCTTGGGGAGACAGGACTGAGGTTATTGTTGCTCGGACTGGAGGGACTGGCGGCGGTCCAGTTGACGAAATGGTCATCGTCCCTGAGTACGTCTTGAGTCTCACTGCCGGACACAGTGTAGTCAAGAAAGGAAGACGCGGGCGTCAGTATCAGAGATGCAGTGCCGGGGGAACGCGAACCCTCTGCCCCAACATCACTCCCGCCAGCTTCGGGGGGCTGAAAGGCTTTGCCTGGCGACTCCGCCGGGACGGCAGGTCCATGGCTCGATCGTTGCAGCGGTGATGACACGCCGCGGGCAGCGCCGGCGGGTACTTTTGTTGTTAGAAATCTGGCGTTTAAATGATCGGTGGAGGGTTCCTCGGTCATTTCGTTCGCGCGCAGAAACTCCTCGCCGTCGTTCGCGTCTAGAGAAGGGAGACAAGGGTCGTAGTCGAAGCGCAGCGCAGGAGCGGGAGGGAGAAAGGCGTTCATAGTGGGCATCCGTCGGTTTTCGCTCTGACATACCACAATCACGGGATGCTCTGAATCAACTAGTCAGGCGTGGCCCTCTCACCGGAAAGGAGCCGGCGGATTCGGCGGCGTTAGGAACGCCAGAGCGGATAGCTGAGGCGGTGATCCGCAAAGCATGTACGTTCGCCCAAGGTGGATACCCGCGCGCCGTGTGAGTGTATTCACCGGGAAGGAGGTGGAATTCCTCAGGTTGTTGCGCGCGAGCTGCTCGCTGTCGAGAGAGGCGAAGTCAGGGCCCCGCGCCACAAGCGAATGTGAGTGGCCAGTCGTTCACCGGTGGCATGTATCTTACACCGGTCAACAAGGTCAATTTCTCGTGCTACTCCCTGCCGCTGCACAGAATTCCCACCTGCGCACGGCTCGGAAGTGATATTGAAGTTCTTGATGCATGGAGGCAACACAAGGTGCAATCGGTGAGGCTGAGGTGAGTGAAAAGGGGGTGCATCTGGTACCATTTTAAAGCAGGGCACCGTGAATGCGGAGTGCAGGCTGGTACCTTCTTCCCTCAAGCTGCTGTGTTACAGCGACGTGGGCTTTCGAGTCCCGCTCGTTCACCGGTCTGTATCCTCTCCTGTCTCTCGAGTGTGTCTGCCACGTGCTCGTTACAGCCCTGCCCTTTAGAAAGTGCTCTACTTGTATTTCAGCGGCCTCATTGCTCGCCTGAGGCCATCTCGTTTTTGGCGAGCACCATGCGACTCCCCCCACAACCCTACAGGGCTGAACCAGAGTTGCTTAGTCTCGTCCGCAAGGCTGTCAACTTCCAGCTTCTTTGCTATCTTCACGGGACTAGGCCTACTTGCTCACCATCGAAGTTCATCTTTGCCCCGGGGTTGATGTTCGGACGCTGCTGCTTGTCCACAGCTTAATGCCGAAGACCTCCAACAAGGCTCCTCTTAGCCCATTGCTGCTGCCGAGAAACCGGCTTGGAGGCAGCATGACGTGTACTGCGCGCGCGGACAGCGCTTTCCCCTCGAATGGGCACAAACAAAAGGCGAGGCCGGGCCACCCCGCCATTCGGCGAGCACGATCCTCTATCGTGTCCTCGAGAGAAAGGTTGCGCGTTCCGCTACACGCAGTTTAGCAAGTGATAAACAATGACGTATCAGCTGCACAAGCGCTGTCTTTCTTGACCCCGTTTGCTTCCCCCTGCTCTCCTTCGACAACACATTGACGCTCAACTGTACCTCGTCCTCCTCCGCAGCTGCAGCGCACAAATCCTCTGAAGCGGCACCAGCTCAACATTCAGTGGTATCACCGAGCTTCTGACCACAAGGAGGGGCAGCATCCTTCGGAGGGCCAGTGGACATATAGCCAGAGCCCCCAGCCGGTCAAGCGACTCACCAACTCCAACAAACACAGCACCGGTGAAAACATGTCGAACAACGAAGATGCTGAGCCGCACAGGATGCGCCACGACCCCCCTTACCACCACCAGCACAAGATCCCCACCATCGCCGGCTACCGGGAAGAGAAGGAGAACCGTCTGGCGAAAGCCCGGGGTGGTGATCTGGACGACGACCAAGAGCCCGCTACTAAGAAGTATCTCAATGATGCTCAAGGTGAGAGCAACGCAAGATGGAGCTCGCAACACAAAGACAATGCGGAACAGCAGGGTCAGGAAAGGGGGCAGCAGGGGCAGGAGTCTGGAGATCTCCAGGACACCTCGGAGGCGGCAGGCACAGCGTCCGACCCAAAGCAGAGAAGGAAGCAGTTCCACCACGGCGAGGGCAAGAAGGAGGAGCGTGCAGAGCGTGTTGTCACTGATCCGGTCACCCACTTGCCCGTGAAGATCTACGATCTGACCTCAGAGTCGTTGGGAGAGGTGCCTGAGAATGACGAGCCTTTTGGTACTACGGCTAGGACTGCGACTGGTGTTGCGGGCAAGAAGAAGAGCAAGGGTCAGCTGAACGACGAGAAGCATGAGCTGCAGCAGACGAGGGACTCGACCGAGGCTCTGTTTCCTCCGCCCAATTTTGCGATGATCAGGCGTGAGCTGTCGGAGGTGAACTCGAAGGGCATGGCCATTGGCCTCGGGGGGACCGCAGCTATCGGTGCTGTGGCGTTCGGCGTGGAGAGAGTGTTGAGTGTGACGAACATGAGCTGGGGCGCAGGCATGGTGGCCTGGACTTTGATCACGGGTGTCGCGGCTGGGGCTGTTTTCGCGTTGGTCAAGGGAGTGAAGGATTGGACCGCAAAGAAGCTCGATCGCGTGTGGGACGAGGAGGTGTGGGAAGCGAATCGTAGCCGCAAGGTCAAGGCCGAAGAGACCGAGTCTGTCGCCTGGCTTAACTCGCTGCTGGGATCGGTGTGGCCGCTCATCAACCCGGATCTGTTTCTCAGCGTTGCCGACATGCTCGAAGATGTGATGCAAGCTTCGCTGCCTCGCTTCGTGCGCATGGTCAGCGTTGACGATGTTGGTCAGGGTAGCGAGAGCATCCGCATTCTGGGGGTACGATGGCTGCCAACGGGCGCCGCTGCTAGATCTGTGGGCGAGGACGGCAAACTGAAAGACGTCGAGGATGGCGGGCACGACGACGATGTACCTGACGGCCGTAAGAAGTCCGAAGCGGATGGGGCTCGCGACGAGGATGGCGAGAATACGAATAGCGCAGAAGATAGCTCCGAGAGCCAAGCTGTTCAAGGCATGGAAGCAGAGGTGAGACGCCCAGGACACTCTTCGTGGCATCGACAAGCACGGTTAACTGATAACGCGAATACAGGAAGGCGATTTCGTCAACGTCGAGGTTGCTTTCGCATACCGTGCCCGCAGCAACTCCAAGAGCATCAGAGAACGGGCCAAGGACATGCACCTGTACATGGCCTTTTACCTGCCCGGCAACGTCAAATTGCCCGTCTGGGTCGACTTGCGTGGCATCGTTGGCACCATGCGTCTCCGACTCCAGCTTTGCCCTGATCCCCCCTTCTTCTCTCTCTGCACGCTCACGTTCCTTGGTCAACCAAAGGTCGACATCAGCTGCACTCCGCTGAGCAAGCACGCACCTAACATTCTCGACATGCCGCTGATCTCCAACTTCGTCCAATCGTCTGTTGACGCCGCCATGGCTGAGTACGTCGCGCCCAAGAGCTTGAACCTCGACTTGAAGGACATGCTGGCGGGCGACGACAACAAGAAGGACACCGAAGCTCACGGCGTCATCGTCGTTCACATCAAACGCGGGTTCGACTTCAAGGCAGGCGACGAGGGCATCCCGATGATCAAGGACGGCAGCTCGGACCCTTACGTGAGTGTGGGTTGGGCCAAGTTTGGCAAGCCAATCTACAGCACGCGCCTTCTGATGAGCGAGATGGAACCGCGTTGGGACGAGACCTGCTATCTCCTCGTCACGCCAGAGGAGCTGAATGTGCAAGAGCGCATTCGCGTGCAGCTCTGGGACTCTGACCGCTTCTCCGCCGACGACGACCTGGGCAGGATCGAGGTTGATCTCGGTCAGCTGATGAAGTCGGAGAGCTCCTGCAATAAAATGTGGGAGCGCTCTGACGGCTTCCGCGCGCTGAAGGCTGGCGAGGATATGCCTGGTAAGCTTGAATGGAGCGTCGGATACTTCGCGAAGACGGGGATCCAGGATTGCCAGCTGCAGAAGCAGACTTTTGACCCTGACATCAAGAGCGTCGATCAGTTGAAAGAGAAGGTCAACGAGGTTTGCCAACGGAAGCTGCGTGAGGCGAACATCAAAGAAGGGAGACATGATCAGGACGCGGATGAGCTCGAGCAGCAGAGGCAGCAGGAGTTGCACAGCTGGGAGAACTCGATTGTCATGTCCGCGCCCCCGCCAGAAGGTTTCCCAAGCGGTATCTTCGGCATTCAGGTCCACCAAATCACCGGCCTCGAGCTCGAGAAACTCAGCAAGCCAAAAGACGACAAAGGCACCGCGGCGGACGACGAGGAAGAGGAGGGCGAGGGCCTCCCATCAGCCTACTGCACCATTATCATCAATCACAAGAAAGTCTTCAAGACTCGCACCAAGCCCAAGAACGCCAAACCTTTCTACAACGCCGGCACCGAGCGCTTCGTCGGCGACTGGGAGAACGCTGAAGTCTACGTCTCGGTCCGCGACGCTCGCGTCAAGGAAGACGACCCGCTCCTCGGCATCGTTCACCTGCCCCTTGCCGAAGTCTTCAAGGAGCGCTCGCAGATCTCGGGCTTCTACCCGCTCGTGGGCGGCGTCGCCTACGGCCGCGTCCGCATTTCCATGTGCTGGCGCAGCATACAGTACCAGCCGGGTCCAGAGGCGCTGGGCTGGCAGCTCGGCACATTGCAAGTGAAACCGGGCATCGAGCCAGCCGAAAACCTACCTCAGGACCTCCACAGCCTCAAGCTGAAATTCTACACCGACCTCGGCGCAGACAAAATGCACTCAGGCGGCTCGCGCATGTCGCACAGCGACGTGCACAGCTGGAGCCCGCGCAAGGACCGCAGCCTGCGCCTCCCCGTCGCGCAGCGATACAACTCCTGTCTGGCGATCGAGTTCCGGCAGCACGGGATGCTGAAGGACTCCGCGGCGGCGTTCGCGGTGTTCTGGCTGCGCGACATCCCCGACGAGGAGGAGCGCGAGCTCACGCTGCCGGTGTGGAAGGGCGACTTCGCGCGCGCGACTAAGTGTTCGCTGGACGAGCCCGGGGAGAAAATCGGTGCGATGAAGTTGAGGTTGACGTTCTGGTCGGGGTTGGGTGGGGCGCATGACAAGTGGGCAAAAGAGGATGGTAATGTGAGGAATGTTTATGAGGTGCTGGAGTGTGCGAGGGATAATGATGAGGAGGTGGCGAATGGGAAGAAGGCGGGGATTTTGGAGTCGAGTGATCAGGGAAGTGAGACGGATAGTGAGGAGGTTAGCTCGGAGGGGGATGATGAGGATGAATCGCAGACGGGGTCTACCGGCAAGAAGAGCGGGAATGGCGATGGGGAAGGGGGGCCGATCGACAAGGTCAAGGAATACAAGAAGCATGAGAAAGGGATGCACAGGCGCCATCGCGGGCTGATGCAGTTTAGGGTGAGTCTCCTTTCCAGGGATTTGGGACTGGTGGTCCGGGATGTTGACGACTGACATGCTCAAACAGGCACCCCGCACCGCAAAGTGGGCCATGAACAAGGTCGAGGCCACCGGCGACAGCATGTCGGGCATTTTCAAGCACCACACGCGCCAGCCGGGCATCGAGACAGAGGCCTAGGTGCTTCTCGCGCAGAAGTCGAAGGTGTCGAGCTGCGATGAGTGTCAGAATGATTTGAGGATCTTGGAGGGAAAAAGCAAGTGAATGGAAGAGGGAATGTGTCCGATGTGGTGGTTTCTGCTTGACGGCATGGTTTCGCATGAAGATACCCTCATAGCGTAGTGGCTACTTGACTGGCTTAGAATGCACAAGAAGTTTGATTAATTCGGCGAGACTTGGACAGTTGATCGCTTTGGTCTCTGAAGGTGATGAGAAGCATTCAGAACGAACGACCGACCCATGTCGTTGGTTGTTGGAGAGCCCGACCAAGGCCGGCCGGCCTTGTGCCTGCAAACGCCCCTTAGCCGCCGTCTCCTGTTCACCAGTCGTCGCCTTCTGTGTGATTTCTGAGGCAGAAACATCTATCAGCGATAGCGGAGGTGGGGGGCGTTGGTGGGGTTCCAACTGGTTGCACTCGCGGCGCGCCTGGAAAAATTTGGCCCGAGTGCCTTGAACAACCGACATCCTTCAACTGTCACAGAAACGTTGTCTTGCATTTTCTAGTACGCAAGCAAGACGCATCGACGCAATGGCTTCAGGCGGCGCGCAGAAGATCGGTACGCTCGTTCTGACCGCGACAGCATCGCTACTATCCGGTGCAAGCGCCGTGACTTACTGACCACTCTGTCATAGCCATCCTCTCCGTCTTCGACAAGACTGGCCTGCTCGACCTCGCTAAGGGCCTGGTCAAGCACAATGTCCGTCTCCTGGCCTCTGGCGGCACGGCCAAGTTGATCAGGGAGGCCGGTTTCCCTGTCGAGTAAGCTTTTGCCAGCCCTTCGAATCCAACGCGGACAACGCTTGCATTGACACTAACTCGTGCATCTCTTGCAGAGATGTCTCCGCAATCACCAAGGCACCTGAGATGCTTTCCGGCCGCGTCAAGACCCTGCACCCCGCCGTGCACGCCGGCATCCTCGCGCGCGACTCGCCCGCGGACGAGAAGGACCTGGCCGAGCAGAACATCGACAAGGTCGACTACGTGATCTGCAACCTGTACCCGTTCAAGGACACCATCGCAAAGATCAACGTCACCATCCCGGAGGCCGTGGAAGAGATTGACATTGGGGGTGTGACGCTCATCAGGGCCGCGGCGAAGAACCACAACCGCGTGACCATCCTGAGCGACCCGAACGACTACCATGACTTCCTCAGCGAGCTCGAACACGGCGAGGTGACGCAGAAGAGCAGGCAATCGTACGCGCTGAAGGCATTCTCGCACACGGCGGACTACGACACGGCGATCTCGGACTTCTTCCGCAAGCAGTACGCGGGCGACGGGTCACAGCAGCTGAGCTTGCGCTACGGCATCAACCCACATCAGAAGCCTGCGGCGGCGTGGGTGACGCACGGGAAGCTGCCGTTCAAGGCGCTCAATGGCTCGCCCGGGTACGTTAACCTGCTTGACGCGCTGAATGCGTGGCCGTTGGTGAAGGAGCTGAGCGAAGCCCTGGACTTCCCTGCTGCTGCCTCTTTCAAGCACGTTTCGCCTGCTGGCGCGGCCATTGGCGTTCCTCTGAGCGATGTGGAGAAGAAGGTGTACATGGTCGAGGACATCGAGGGTCTTTCAGAGTCCGGACTCGCTCAGGCCTACGCTCGTGCGCGTGGCGCCGACCGTATGTCGTCCTTCGGCGACATCATCGCCCTCTCCCATGAAGTCGACAAGCCGACGGCACAGATCATCGGCAAGGAGGTCAGCGACGGCGTGATCGCGCCCGCCTACACCGACGAGGCCCTTGCCATCCTCAGCAAGAAAAAGGGCGGCAAATACCTCGTCCTCCAAATGGACCCGACTTACACCCCTCCGCCCCAAGAACTCCGCACCCTCTACGGCGTGACCACAAGCCAACACCGCAACGACGCCACCATC
>JAWXCT010000154.1:54582-78288 GCA_034509035.1 Saxispiralis lemnorum
CTCCTCCCCCGTCCTCAGCCCCTTTCGCGGCCTCCCCTTTGGCGCCGGCAACGCCTTGACAAAACCCCCCGGCCGATCCTGCTCATCGTCCGCCTCAGTCCCACTCTCACTCCCCGTCGCGGACGCCGCTACGTCTCCCTCCCCCTCTCCTTCTCCGCCGCTATCTCGCCCGCCGTCTTCTCCACCTTCCCCGTTCTCCTCCTCTCCTCCGCTCCCGTACTCGGCCGTGCTGCCAGGTCCTCTCGGTGCAGCAGCCACATGGCCCCGGCAGTGCTGACGCTCAGCGTCGCCGCGGCCACGATCCTGACGAATCGCGACTCCATCGCGGTGGTAGGGGCGGGGGGTACGGGTGCCTTTTTTCCAGTCTTCGGGGTCGTCACTGGAGGAGTAGTGGAGGGCCGAGTCTTCGGTCGTGCTCGGGTTCGTGTTCGGTGTTGGAGTCGAGGCCAGCTGGGCAGTCGGGACGTGGTTCATGCTGGGGTTGTGGACTGACGGGAGGGCATCGTGCGGCGGAGGAGGATGTGAATTTTGATTACGACGGGGAGTCGTGGGTGCCTAGCCTCGCGAGCCTTGTCTCTCTGGCACGAAGCTGGAAGTCGGCGTGCTGAGACGGAACTTACGCGGCGGAGGGAGCATGTGATGATGCGGTGGAGGCGGCACAGCGGCTGGTGGTGCCGGTCGAGGGTCCGTGCGCGCATTTTCTTCGACGACACGAATACGGATTGATGACTGCGTCTTGCCGTGTGAACGGATGGTAGCTGATACTGCACCATGTGATGCAAGTCTGAAGACGATTGTTCAATGAATGGAGCGACTCGATGTGATTTGCAGGCTGCAAACACTCGAACAGCAATAGACACGAAGAAAGGGGCTTGTCCTTCAACTACTTGTATTGAGCGAGTTGTTGTCACGCAGGGTGCCGCTCGTGAACACACTGTCTTGCATGAGCACCTTTGAACGGATCTGAAGCGTTCTATTGGCGCTTCGTTAGAGGTAAGAACTCCCCAAGCTTGAATGTAACGAAACTTCTTTGAAGCTAGGCCAAGGGGAGCAACTGATCTGCTCTACGACTCGGGCAGAGAGTCTCTAGGCCGATAGGCTGGAGAGTTCAAACATGACAGACGCCTCATCACGCTTGAATTGAAGCGCGGCAAGCTATTCTAGCTGACGAAACCGCTCATCACAGTCCGAACGTGCCTCGAGCCTGCCGGACAGTTGATCCGATGGTAAAATCCCTGATGTCGATTTCTGTGGTCGAGACACAATTGCAGGCTTATGGGAGACGTTGCTCGTGTCTCCTATACAAATGACCCTCCAATCCAACTATCATGGTCTCCCGGGCGGCTGCGTCGCCCTTATCGCCCTGGAGAAGGCGCCTATGAGTCCTCTGGGGAGTCTTGCCGACGTAGGCTCAAGTTATGAGCCCGGGTCTGCTTGCTAGCGTGCCAGTATAGGGAGCGAGACCAGTTTGAAAAGTCCTGATTTCCCCCCAACAACACCTTCTCGACCTACGCTTTCGTCTCCCTCAGCGTGCACATCAGCGGAACCTTCTCCCACAGCGAGTAGACCTTTTGATCCTCCTGCCAATTCGTCGACTCAGGACACAGTTCCAGATCAAGATGCAAGATCGTCGACGCTAACAGGATACGCATTTCATGCCACGCGAGGCCCTGCCACAGTCAGCTCAAGTCACCCGTCTCACGTTCTCAACGAATACGCTTGGCCACACCCCTTGTCCTCGAACCACCTTGTAAGACCTTGACCAAACGAAGACAGAAGCAGACTCACCTTCCCAATACACCCCCTCGGCCCCACCAAAAACGCCTCAAACGCATCCAACCGATCCCCCTCAAACCCCTCGCTCCCCAGCCACCGCTCCGGACAAAACTCCCCCGCACGCGCAAAATGCTCCCCGCTGCGCGCCGTAGACAAATTATGCACACCCACGCGCGTTCCCTCAGGCACATACGCGTCACAGATCTCTGCCCCGCCCGCAGGCACCACGCGCGGCGCCGCGGTGGGGAGGGGCGGGTACATGCGCAGGCCCTCCTGCAGAACGGCGTTGAGGACGCGGCAGCGGGCGAGAGCGTCGAGGGTCATCGAATCGACTGATCTAAAAGTGGCGCGGATCTCTTTCGTGAGGGCGTGCAGGTGGGCGGGGTTGCGCAGGAGGTGGTAGGTCGTGCCCGCGAGGGCGGTGGCGGTCGTCTCTGTGCCGGCGACCATGAAGAAGGAGGCGTTGCCGTAGTGTTCCTCGGCCGTGAAGCCGCCGTGCGGGGAGGCGTCTTGGGCCAGGATGCGGGTCCAGAGGTCGGGGTGGGGCGGGTCGCGGACGAGGCGGCGGTCGACGCGCTCGCGGGCGTAGGCTTGGTGGGTTTCGAGGGCTGCGATGGCGGTTTTGCTTTTGAGGATGAGTTGGGTGACGACGAGCTCGCCGAGGGGGTGGAAGGATTTGAGCGCTTGGAGGACGGTGAAGGCTTTGATGCTGTCGAAGATGCCCTTGACCCAGTGGCTGTACTCGGAGCCCTCGAGCATGTGTAGCGGTTCCCCGAAGGTCAGCTCGGCTTCGAGGCACATTGTCAGCTCAACTTCCTTCCCAAGCCTTCTTCGAAAAATTAAACAATTTCTGACCCTACTCACCCATAACATCAAAGGTCGTGCAATTATACATCTTCAACAAATCCACGACCCTCCCCTCGGACCCCACCTCGACCATCTTTCCCACCATCCCCCCCGCCCACCTCTTCAACAACCCCTCCTGCTCCCTCAAAGCCCTCTCACTAAAACTCGGCCCCAAAATCTTCCGCTGCCGGTCATGCTCCTCGTCGCTCACCGCCGTCACCAGATCCCTCGTCCCCGGCGCCGGAGCATAGAACACCGGGTCCCGGTGCGGCGGCGCACGCCCCCCGCGGCCGGGGCCGTAGATGTCGCGGAGGGCGCGCGCGCCACCGGCGTAGCTTAGTTCGCGGGGACCAACGCGCACGATGGGGCCGTAGCGCGCGTGGAGGGCGGGGTAGGTGTCCGCGTCCGCACCGCGGATCATGGTAAGGGTGCGGGGGAGGGTGGAGATGGCCCAGAGGGTGGGCCCGGGGTAGACGGACAGGGGGCTGATGTAGAGGGCGTGAAGGCGGGTAGTCAGGTCGTAGAGGAGGTAGAGGGCCAGGAGGGTAGTGATGCAGGCGAGGGGGGCGGTGGGGAGGGCGGCGAGGAGAGCCTCGCGCCGGGAGGGGTTGGCCATGATTGGGAATAGGAGGGAGACGAGAGGGAGCGACACAGCAGAGAACGGCAATGAGAATGAGACGAGAGAATCGTAGAAGGGCAAAGCGGGGAAGAAAGAAGTAGAACACCTGCCTTCGTTCGGGCCTCGAGGCGCGTGGAAGCTCTACCAGGGGAGTTGCTTCGTTGCGCCTGAGGATCCCGCTCTGTGCCCTCTTCCATCATCGTTCTGCAGCGTGCGACGAGGACAAGCCTCGAAGGATGCGATGAGGGTGGGGAGGGGCATGTAGGATGCGCGCTCCGTGGAGGTCAGCACAGCTGGCGTTATGCGCCGAGCACACAGCGGCTTGTACGCGTATGAATTTGAGGTGGGATGAACAAATTTGGAAAGAGGTGCATGGAGGAAGAGAGATAGGAGGGGAAGGATGCATTCAGGCAAAGGTCTTAAGCCTATGCAAGCGGAAGGCCATGCGCCCGATGGCGCTGCAAGTAGGGGAGAGTGCAACAAGGAAGCAAGAGACCTCGGTAATAAGTTAGCAGATGTTTTATACATCTACTCCCTCGTCGTCTTGAAGCAACAAGACCGGCTCCCCGGGGCCCGCCACTGTAGTATCTACAAGTACTTGTTCTCCTTTAACCACCCCTCCACATCCCCGCCATCCCGCTCCAACCACCCCATCTTCGCCTTAATAGCATCGAAGCTCTGCGCCAGATTCCGATCGAACCCCTTGGTGCTCTTCCCATCAAAGAACTTCTCCACATCCTGCAGCTGCTCCTTGCGCGTGAACCCCGACGTCGACATCGCCACCACACTGCCAAACATGGTGAACGACGGCGGCATCTTCTCCTTGAGCAGCTCCCAGTTGCTCTTGACCCACTCCCACAGCGCCTCGGTGCCCTCGCGGTGCGCGCGCAGCGCCGCGAGCGGGAGGTAGATGTCCTGGTCCTTGACGTGGGGGCTGAGGGAGTAGGCGAGGGTGCGCTGGATGAGGTCGGGCTGGCGGGCGCGGCCGAGGGCGCGCAGGGCGCGGTTGCGCTCGTCGCTGTTGCCGGCCGTTTCGTACTCCTTGACGATGGCGTTGTACTCCTTCTCGCCGCCGTACTGCAGCACGATCGAGTAAACGATGCCGCGCAGGTTGGGGTGCAGCGCCGCGCGGTCGCCTTGGGCGAACTTGTCGAACATGGCAAAGGCGGCGGCTTGGGTCTTTTCATCGGCGGCGGAGGCCGCGGCGCCGAACATCATCGCTTTGAATTGCTGCTCGATGTGGCCGTCGTTGTCACTGAATTCCCAGCCGAGCTGATGGGCCTTTTTGGCTGTCAGGTCCTTGGAGAAGGCCTTGAGCGCGTCCTTGGTCTTTTCGTCCTCGAAGATCCATGCGCCGCGGACGGCGCCCACGCGGGAGTTGATCTCGTCCCACACCACGAAGTCGGGCTCGGTGTCGAAGCTTTTCAGCAAATTGAGCATACCAGATGTCTTCTGGTAGCCAGCAGATGCGAGCGCACCGGCGTCAGCGATCATACCGGCACGGTCCTCGACCGTCAATAAGCCGGCTTTGGCGTTGTCACCAAGCTTCTGCAGACGTTCTGGAGTGTAAGAGGTGCGGTAGATGCCCGAGTGGTCGGCGTTGAGCTTGAAGAAATCGAGGTCGGGAACTTTGAAATTGCCCTCGCGTTCGTTGAGCGTCGCGTCCTCGTCAACACCCTTCTTTGTTCGGAGTCCGAGAAGAACAGGGTACAAGACCTTGTCCTCTTCCGGCTTCACGTCGGCCGTGCGCAAGAAGCGGTTCTGCTTGACGTGGATGGAGCTGTCGCTTTCGTTCTCCGTCACTTTCACGACAGGATACCCGACATTCTTGGTCCACGCGTCAGCCACACGAACGACATCCTTGCCGCTAGCGTCGGCGAGAGCCTCCCACAAGTCTTCGGTAGTGGTGTTCCCGTAAGCGTGCTTTTTCAGGTAGCGCCGGATTCCCTCCATGAAGACGTCCTCGCCCAAGTACTTGGAAATCATGCGAATCACGCAAGAGCCCTTGGAGTACGAGATAGCATCGAAGATTTGGTTGATCTCGTCCGCGCGCTTGACAGGGACCTCGATGGGGTGAGAGCTGCGAAGGCCATCCAGACCCAGCGCGCCTTGCAGGTTGTCCACCACGTAGCCTTGCCAGACCTTCCACTCGGGGTAAAAAGCGTTGCAGGAGTACCATGACATCCAGGTAGCAAACCCCTCGTTTAACCAAAGGCCGTCCCAGAAGTCCATCGTGACCAAGTTGCCGAACCACTGATGCGCCAGCTCGTGCTGGACGACCTCTGCGATGCGCTGCTTCGTCGCGGCGCTCGAGGTCTTCTCGTCGAGAAGCACGTCAACGACTCGGTAGGTGACAAGACCCCAATTCTCCATAGCGCCGGCAGAAAAGTCGGGAACGGCAACCATGTCCATCTTGGGCAAAGGGAACTCGCTCGCGAACTCCTTCTCATAGAACGCCAGCGTCTTCGCACCGAGTTCAGCGGAGAAGCGACCGTGCTCAGGCTCCTTGTCGGGGGTACAGTAGACTCTCACGGGCACACGGAACTGATCAGTCTCGAACACCTTGAGCTCACCGACGATGAATGCAAGGAGATAGGTGGACATCAGGGGACTCTTGTTGAAGGTCACGGCCTTCTTCTTGCCGCCGCCCTCCTGCGAGTCAACCTGCTTCTCCCCAGCTACGTCCATGTTGCTGAGGCAGGTCATCTTCTCGTCGGCGACCAGTGTGACAGTGAAGTTGGCCTTGAGGGCGGGCTCGTCAAAGCAAGGGAATGCTCTCCGCGCGTCGGTGGGCTCCATCTGGGTTGTTGCAATGTACTTTTCTTCGCCGTTCTCACCTTTGTAAGACGAACGATAGAAGCCGGCCATCTTGTCGTTCAGAACGCCCGTGAACTTGTGGTAGAGCTGAGCCTTGGTCCCTGCGGGGATCGTCCCGTTGAAGTCGATTTTCGTCGTCTGCGAGTCTTCGTCGAAGCTCAACTTGGGCGAGGATGTGACGGTGTTGTTGCCAGAGGTGATTTTGGTCTCATGAATATCGATCTCAACGGTGTTGAGAGCGATCGACTTGGTGTCCTCGACCACGTCCAAATCGATCGTCACCTCGCCATGGTACTTGAAGGTCTCGAAGTTAGGCTCGAGCTTGAGGTCGTAGTGGACGGGCTTGACGTTGTTGGGCAGAACCTCACGGCCCTTGGTGATGTCCATGCTGGCGTCCGCCACGTCCGCTTCCTTTCGACACATGCTTCTTCGGTGCGAGCAGTGTCTCTTCCACTCTTGTGCTCGGCGATCACTGAGCGCCGGTCGAGCGATGCGGGAGGCAATAGAGGGGCTGATGGAGGCGGGTAGAATGTGACGTGCAGACTGCTCGACGGAGGAGGGTCTCGTAGTGGTGGCGGTGAGGGAGGAGAATGGTCGGAGGGGGAGGATGGAACGTGGGAGGGAGGACGAGTGCCCCGCTGCGGGATGGGTTCTAGCGGAGCATGACAGGAGCGACTGAGCGGCTTTCGTCAGCGCGGAGGAGGAGGGTAAAGGACCCATCTATCGTACAACCCGACCCGTTAGTAACACATGAACACGAAAGACAATGGAGAATGGGGGACGATGAACGGGAAATCGAAGAGTGGAAGACGTCCCTCAATCTACCGAGATCTGGATGTGAGACATGGATCTGGGGGTGGCCCGGTCGACCGCTAGGGTCACGGAACCCTAATGCGATGTCGACTATTCAAAAACTTTTCTCGGCTTCAGATTTGGACTTTGTTCTCTTGACCACAGGAAAGCAACATTGCCCTGGTCTCTACCGCGTTCGCGCGGTTGCATCTTCCGGACCGAAAAAGGCGGCCATATCAGCAACCGAGGCTTATTTACCACTTGTTCACAAGCATGGAACGAGGCTGGGATGCGGAAAGAGGTTGGGGTGGAATTGGTGCGAAAGATCATAGCACGAGCATGGCCATTCTACCTACTACTGACGTGTATATCATGGTCCCTCGGCATTTCAAGGCCCCCCTAGATGCCTCCTAACTCCCGCAAGACAGTCCTCTCAGAAGCTTGATTTCTCCTGTCAGCTCGCTGGTGTTTTTTGGCTACTTTCGCCATGCTTGCAAGATTGAAAACCCACGATGTTTGAGGGGCTCATGACACCCCCTGACTGAGCTACCATAGTTTCAGTGGAACACAATCCAGTCTATCGAATGTATCTTGTTTACAATGTCACAACTTCGCTCCTCCTTCATCGACCTTTCTCCTCGAAGACGTGTTCCTCTCGGCGCTAACAGCGAAGCAGACGTGATTGCTGATGGCAACCAGATCTCCGGCAGCATCCATCACTAGCACCTCGAGATCGTACCTGCCGTTCTTGATCACCTTCGCTTGCAACCGCACGAACAACCACCTTACCCCTTCCTCGGGCAGCGCTTTCTTCACGTCCAGGTTCAGCAACAGAGTCGGATACCACATTGCCCCCCCCCCCTTCGTCAGCCGCTTCTGCTCGTCCTGACTGTGCTTCCGCTCGAACTCGACGCTGTACGCGTCCAGGCCCCCCAGCAAGTACGATTCGATAATCTGCGGGAACGAGTCACAGATAAACCCCAGGCTTTCGTTCGTGAAACGCAACTCGCTGTCTGCGAAGCAATACCATATGTCCAGACACGCCTGCGAGTGCTGGCCTTCTCGTGGAAACCAGCTGCGGAGCTTCTTCGTGGCTTTGCGGAAGTTGGAATACGGCCACTCCCTTCTCAGGGCCCAGTGCGGGTCTTGGTCGGCCTCGAGTGCGGCGAAATCGGCTACGGGGCGAGGGGCGGGTTGCAGCTTCCAGTGGGTTGGGAAGGAGACGCCGGTCTCGGTCGCGAGGTTGGAGTTGGTAATGTAGCCCACGACTTCTTCGCGGTCATCCTGCCAGAGGGAGACATGCACGATGGTTGTTTGGCGGCCGAGTTTCACATCCTTGACGATGAACTTGGCGAGGCCTGTCTGGGTTCGTCGTAAGAAGTCGAGGTGGAGGGCGAGGGTGTGAGGTTGGTTTTGCTGCTGGAGGGTGGCGCTGAAGTGTTTCTTGACGACTGAGAGAAAGCATGCCGTAACATAGCCCCCGTGGGGAACGGTTCCAATTGTCCACTCGTCGGAGAAGTGGCACTGATATGCGTGTGGGTCCAATCGTTGTACTGCAGTTGCTTGAGCGAAGTTCATGATTTTCAGGTACCAAGTTGCCGTCTAGATCGACAGCCTGCTCTTCACGACTGTCGTGATATCGTGATGCGGTGTTTGTCGTTCGAGTCTCTTCCCATATCTCTGCGATTGATACTTGGTCAACACCTTTTCACGAACCTCGGTACTCGCGCCGGGGAAAGCCGACACGAGGGGTCAGGACTCAGGAGGGAAAAATGGCGCCGGGCCGGTTTTAACCCGAAAAGGCAATGTAAGTCGCGGTTTCACGGTCAGCGGCCGTCCCGCGCGTCTCTGCGGACTACAAGCGCGCCTCCACCAACAACGCCATCGCCCGCCGCCTCTGACGATGAACAAGTCCTCCTCCTGTCGCGCCACCCCCTTCAATCCTCCGCCACCTTCCACCCATCCTCTCTCCCGACTCCATCTCTCCAGCGCATCTTATGCATCGCGTATGCAGCCTAGCGCGTAAGACAGCCAATTTCGCAATCTATCCTCCTTAGCGCCCGCGATCAGCTGCAGGTCCTCGACGGGCTGCCCCCCGAGCACCGCCGCTGGCGTCAGGGTCTCCTCTCCGCATAGCAACGACGTCGTGTGCGTCCCCGCGCTGCTGCTCCGCCACCCCCCTCCACCACCGTCTTCCCTACCTCGACCACACCCACTCGCACCGTATATAACAGCAGCACTTACCCCTCCACCGCGCAGAATTGAAATAGCGAGGGCGCAGCCCCGAGCGGCCGGGGATGGGCAACCTGAACAGCAGGCCCGACGAGGGCTCTGCCATCTACGTCCGCAACCAGAACAGATGTGAGCAGCCCGCTGTCGCACGCATGGGAGGGATGATGTAGGACTAATTGGCGGCGCACAGTCTCGATCGCAAATGTCGCCATCACCAACTCCCGCGGCCAGACCCTGCTGCGCGTGGGCCCTAACGGATTCCCCGCCAACAGCTACAAGGTGCAAAAGGAGGCTGGGGACGATACACTGGTCGAATATGTTCAGGTGAGGTCGGGCAGACCAAGAGCGCATGGCAGCTCTGCTGATGGAAGGGCACAGGATCCCGAGACCGCATCGAGCGCTTCTGCGCCATCCTTCCTCGTCCGCCTTTCGAATGCCGAGGAGCTTACCTTCAATTTTACCTTCATTCTTCGTCAGCAGCAGGACGCCCCTCAGACACCCGCAATCGACCCCAACATTGCTGGACTGACGTACATCTTCGCTTCGAATCCGAAAGAGGTTGATCACTTGGTCACACGGGAGTTCCATTCGAATCCGAATCTGCACAAGAACCCCAACGTGGAACTCGTAGGCGACTACACCACCGGCGGCAGCGCGAGCGTACAATTTGACTGGACGTGGAAGTGGAGACCGCCGAAGCAAACAGAGGACCGGGGAGGCGGGTGGCGCAATTGCTGCAGCTTCGCAGAGTACAACCAGCGCGCAAACCGCTTGGACACGCTTGCCACCTTCAACTTTTGGGTGCAAAATAACCAACGAGGCCTTCCTCCTGTGCCAAAGTCTCCCAGGGCAGAGCGGACGATCCCAACTCGGCTGAGAGTACCCTCGGCACAATCGGTCGACTCTCGCGTTAGCAACGTGAGCGATTCGGAAGGCGAGAGCAACTACAAAGAGTACCGGGAGCCGCAGTCGCCCATGATCGATCCCATTCCCGAGAGTAGTCTTGGATTGATCCCGACCATGACTGGCTCGACCACGAACCCGAATGGTGCTGTGAAGGTGGACGTTGCCACGTGCAAGCCCGGGGAGGATCCGGCAGTGAACGAGGATGGGCCGCTGTTCAGAGCCACGATGCGATCGCTCGAGCAAAAGACTGGCAACATGCGCTTACGAATGAAAAAGGTTCTGAGGACGGCTGAGGCAGCAGAGGAGGCGCAGAGACATTGCAATCAGGCCGTCTCCGACTTCACAGATGCTCTTCGCGACGCCGCTAGCTCCAACGCCAACGCAGTCAAGCCGGCACTGGACCACTATTTCGAGAAGATTGCGAAGGAGATCCTCAACTACGAGCGACAGAATACCGTCAACCTGCAGAAGGTCATCATTGAGCCCATCAGTAAACTCTACAACATCGAGATTAAGCAGGCAGATTACAAGAAGCGCGAGTTCGACGAAGACAGCAAGGAGTACTACGCCTTCGTCAGCAAATACCTGGGCCAGCGGAGCGAGTCGCTGAAGGAGAAGAAGCAGAAGCAGAGCGATGAGAAATATCAGAACAAACGCCGGACGTTTGAGCTCAAGCGCTTCGACTACTCGAGTTTCATGCACGATCTGCACGGTGGCAGGAAGGACCAGGAGGTGCTTTCGCAGCTCACAAAATACGCCGACACGCAAGCACGAGGCTACCTTGCCGCTGCGAAGAAGGTTGAAGAGATGGTCCCACAGCTGGACGCGTTGATTGCGGAAGTCAAAACGGCGGATCAGGATTTCCAGCTGCAGCGCTCGGAGCGGGAGGAAAAGCGGAGGATTCTAGAGAAGAGTAGCAAGTTGGTGAATGAAGATGGAACCGTGGCTCCTCCTGGACAATCGCAAGCGATGCAGAACGGAGCGCGACAGATGGAGGCGGATCTTGGACGGGCAGCCAGCCAAAGCGCGACTCATGGTTTCTCGCAATCGCCACCATCGACTGCGATTCCGGCTGTCCAACCTCCCGCGAACAGCTCTCTGAATCCGCCTGCTAATCCGGCCGCCCAGTCAACCATCAGCCCGAACTCGAAATTCAAGGGAATCCGGGATCTCGAGGACAGCGGCAGCGCTAATGCAAACGGCGCTTATCGCAAAGAAGGATTATTGTGGGCCCTTAGCAGACCGGGGAGCCACGTCGACCCCAAAGGTATGAACAAAGCAGCATGGCACAAGTTCTGGATCGTCCTGGACCAGGGGAAGCTGTCGGAGTACGTGAACTGGAAAGACAAGTTGGACCTGCATATCGACCCCATCGACCTACGCGTAGCGTCGGTGAGGGAAGCGCGAAACGCCGAGCGCCGCTTCTGCTTCGAGGTCATCACGCCGCAGTACACGCGTGTGTACCAAGCGCCCTCGGAAGAAGATATGAAGTCTTGGATCGCGGCCATCAACAACGCATTACAGAGTGCCTTCGAAGTTAGGAGCAGCTTTCCAAGCTCGCCATCTCCTTCGCCCAGTGGCTCGACCAGAAAGGACATCGCTGCGGTCCTGACAGGCAAGAGCTCTTCTTTCTCGGGCCATCGCGCGGTCTCGAATCCTAACCGATCAGAGGCGAACAAAGCAGTTGGGAGGCACGCCACGACCGGGGACAAGTCTACGTACAAGCGGACTGAGAGTAGTGATACGGAGCATTCGTCGGCACTGCTTCAGCGGATCAGGAACGCTGATGAGGGGAACAAGGTCTGCGCCGATTGCGGATCCGAGGGCAAAGTCGACTGGTGCTCGATCAACTTGGGCATAATGCTATGCATTGAGTGCAGCGGCATACATCGCTCACTGGGAACTCACATTTCTAAGGTCCGTTCGCTGACCCTGGACACCTCGGCCTTCACGCCGGACCTGATCGAAATCTTGCTGCTCGTCGGCAATCGTGTCAGCAACATGGTGTGGGAAGCCAAGCTTGATTGCTTCCTCAAGCCGTCTCCCCATTCTACGAGAGAGCAGAGATTGCACTTCATAACGGCCAAGTACAGTGATCGCACCTACGTGCAAGCGTCGCAGCACTCTCAGGCTCCCGACGACCAACTCCTCACCAGCATCAAACGGAATGAAATGCAAAGCGTCCTGCACGCCCTCGCCCTCCGCGCCAACCCTAACGCACACGATCGCTCGCGTTCTACCCACGCCATCTTCCTTGCTCTAGCCGCGGCCGACCCAGCCTCACCCGCCAGCACAGGCTTCTCGCACTCTCACTCCAACTCGTCAGCCAGCCTGCGCGGCACCTCCTCCCCGCCCACAGGCCCCTCCCGTCCCAATACCCCCTCTCCTCGCAAACCCTTCCCCGTCGCCGAACTCCTCATCCAGAACGGCTCCGAGACCCCGACCGACCCTCCGCCCTTCCCACTCTCGATCGCCGCCAAAGCCTACCTTGACTTCAAGCTCGACCAGCGCCTCGGCAAACCGCACAACGGCGCTGCCAAAGACGCCAACGGTGACCAGCTGTCGGCGCTGCCCACGATCCCACCCGCGGGTGCTGCTGCTGCTGCCACCACACCTGAGGCCAAGGAGCGCATGCTGAAGCGGCACAGCAGCGGGCGGCCGAGTCGGCCGAGTATGGCGGCGGACGTGATTGAGAATTTTGTGAAGAAGTAGAGTTTTGGCTTTTCAATTCTCATGCAACACGAGAGTGACATCGTTGACTGGCGGGCCGGAGTGGAGTGACCGCGTCACGCATCAACATAGATTTCGAGTTCCACACATTCTGCAAAGCGAATGAGGCTGACGCGACGCTGCTTCTGCTTCTGCGTTTTTCTACAGGCACGTCCGTCGTCGATCCTCGCGCTTCAGCGACTTCATTTTCGGCCTCGACGGCTCGTCACTGGCGCGACTGGGAGGAATGGAGTTGACGTCGACCAAAGAGGAAGGCTTCCAGCATCGCACAAAGGCGACGAGAAGAGAAGGCCTGGCGGTAGTGACAGAAGGTGGTAGCCCGAGGGGGCGTGAGATGCTAATGTATGCGTTGCAAGATGGGCCGCTGGGGTTGAGAAAAAGGGCGCATAGGGATCCGCCGCGCATTGAGAGTGGGACTATGGGGAGGAGTGGTCAGTAGCTGGGCGCTGTTTCAAAGGCGTTTTGAGGGGACGCATGAGGCTGTTTGATGACCGGCGTGCGCATAACGGGAAAGGGAGGCTCATCGCCGTGTGCGTTCTGGGGAATGCATGTGAATGGATAATGCGTAATGGGCATGATGAGGCAGGCTTTCGTGGTTTCTAGCATGGGAAAGAACGGCATGAGAGCGAGAACGTCCGACCGGGGCTATGGTTTGCGAACGTTCAGTATAAGAGTCGAGCATGGCCTCGTTCCCGGAAGGAATGCCATTCGTACGTTGCCAAGTGTTCCCGCTCTCTCCCCCAGCACCAACAAGTCTCCATAGAAGGGAGGTCGTGAGCGAACGGAAACAAGCCGGGAATTGAGCTGGGGCGAAAGGAAATCAGAAGGCACGTGCGAGAAAGATCTCGGCAGGGCTCGTTCAGCCAATCACGTCTCTGCGGAAGTCCATGACGGAACCTCGGTGGCCACTGGCCTCGTCCACCTTCAACTCCACCCATATACCCTCGCTCTCGACACTCCTGTCATCAATCATTACCTCCTCTCCACTCCACACCCACCACCATGGCCCTCCGACTTGCAACCCGCCGCTTCGCGGCCGCCGCCCAGACCTCATCACCCGCCCGCCAGGCAGCGATCGCGACCCCTACCCTCCGCCGCAGTATGGCCACAACAATCGAGCACACCAAGGAGCCTCTGGCCGCGACCGCCGAAGCGACCTCGGCCTCTCGCCCCCCGGAACCCGCGAGCAAAACTTCCACCGTCCAAGAGCCGTCCCCGGACCCGGACGCGAAGATGAAGACGTTCCACGTCTACCGCTGGAACCCGGACGAGCCGACGTCGAAACCCAAGATGCAGAGCTACGCGCTCGATCTCAATAAGACTGGGCCCATGATGCTGGATGCACTGATTCGGATCAAGAACGAGATGGACCCGACGCTCACGTTCAGGAGGAGTTGTCGGGAGGGGATTTGTGGGAGTTGCGCGATGAATATCGATGGGGTCAATACTTTGGCTTGTTTGTGTTAGTATACACGGCTGGAATGGGAGAAGATGAAAACGAAGGGTGGATGAACACCGAAGGACGGAGTGCTGACGGACTTTGTTTGAACAGGCCGCATTCCCACAGAGACGAAGACGGAATCCCGCGTCTACCCTCTGCCTCACACCTACGTCGTCAAGGATCTCGTGCCCGACCTCACGCAATTCTACAAGCAATACAAGTCGATCAAGCCCTACCTGCAGCGCGAGACAGCCCCTGAAGACGTGAGCAGCTCCGATCCCGCATCATTAGCTCCCAAACAACTAACACAACGACCAGGGCCGCGAGAACCGCCAATCCCCCGCCCAACGCGCTAAGCTCGACGGCCTCTACGAATGCATCCTGTGCGCCTGCTGCAGCACTTCGTGCCCCTCGTACTGGTGGAACAGCGAAGAGTACTTGGGCCCCGCTGTGCTGCTGCAGTCGTACCGCTGGATCGCGGACTCACGCGACGAGCAGACCGAGGCACGCAAGGACGCCCTCAACAACTCCATGTCGCTGTACCGCTGCAAAACAATTCTCAACTGCTCGCGCACGTGCCCCAAGGGGCTGAACCCGGCGCTGGCCATTGCCGAGATTAAGAAGAGCATGGCGTTTACCTGAGGGTTGGTTTTGGGTGATGTCTTTTAGGGGAATGCGGAAGTGAGCCTATTTTCCGCTTGGGTTTTTGTACATAGATGCATGTCCTCATGGGAGCTTTTTCTAGTTTTGGCAAGGCATTGATTGCAATGGCATTCGCTTTTTCTTCGCTCCGCACAGGGTCGAAAATCTACGCTTGAAGCCTGAACGCCGTGGCGTATGCATATGCATGCGTGACATTTCTACATTCCCCTCGCTCGCAAATTCCTCGACACATGACCCCGTCCTTCTGACCTGCCTTCCGCTGTCACACGGCCCTGCTCATCTCGCACCGCGGCGGCCAAGCCTCGCCTGACGCCAGACGAGGGATTATGGTCCAGTCCCCTACTTGTTCCTGGGGAAGACGTGCTTGCCCTCGGCCTTGCTCTTTTGGTACGCACCCGCCAGGCCGTACGCCGAGTCGACGCCCTCGATGCGGTGCGTCGAGTTGATGTTCTTGACGAGCGTGATCTGGAAGCAAGTGGCGCTGCCCTGGCGGGAGATGATGGTGCTGTAGGCGAGGAAGTACTCCCAGATCTAGAAACGCCGGTGTTAGCTGACGCTTTGGGTCCATGACTGTGTTATGAGAATCGACTTACCCTGTACCATCGCACGCCGTACTTGGCGATGACCTTTTCCTTGTTCCCGATCCAGTTGCGGTACCACCGCCAGATGGTAGCCGAGTAGTGCACACCAATCGTATCGATACCCTTGACCTCAAACCCAGCGCCCTCGAGACGGTCGACGACGAAGCCGAGCGGCGTCGACGCATCCGCGCCGGGGAAGATGTACTTGTTCATGAACAGCCCCCACACGAGGTCCTCGTACTGCCAGCTCTTGCGCAGCCCGGCCATCTGCAAAAAGAACACGCCGTCATCGTCGAGCATGTCGTGCACCTGCCGGAAGAAGGCCGACAAGTGCCGGATCCCCACATGCTCGGCCATCTCCAGGCAGGTGATCTTCTTGAACCCGGCCTCGGGCTTGACGATGTCGCGGTAGTCGCTGCACAGGATGCGGCTCTGCTCCTCGGGGATTCCCGCCGCGCGCATGCCGCTGTTGCCCCAGGCCGTCTGGTTGCGGCCCAGCGTGACGCCCGTAGCGCGTGCGCCGTAGTTGGCTGACGCGAACTTGGCCAGCGTGCCCCAGCCGCAGCCGATGTCGAGGAGCGTCTCGCCCTCCTTGAGACCGATCTTCTCGCACACGACCGCCAGCTTATTATCCTGCAGCTGCTCCAGCGACTCCTCGATGTGGATGTCCGACACCAGCCCGGACGTGTAGATCATGCGCGGCCCGAGGAACCAGCCGTAGAAGTCGTCGCCGCGGTCGTAGTGGTCGCGGACCTGCTCCTCATCCTGCGAGCGCGTGTGCATGACGACCTCGGGCATCATGCCCGTGAGGAAGAACCAGAAGAGCGACAGGGTGAAGCGGAAGTTGGCCCAGTCGTGCCGGTGCTCCATGACGTCCAGCGCATCGCCGTTGAAGTCCACCTCGCCCGCAAAGTACTTCTCGTGGAACGTCTCCATCGGGATGCGGTTCTTACCTCGGTATTTTTGCCGGTCGCTCTCGCTCTTGAAGGTCAGGTAGTGCGTGATCGGCTTGCCCGTGAATTTGGCTTTTTCGTTGAGGCGAGGGGACATGCTCGAGGCAACCGTCCAGAAGACCATGAGGATCGGGATGGCGGTTAGGATGGCAATGAAGACCCACGTCCGGAAGCCGCCGCCCAGGGACCAAGAGAAGTAGAGGGGGATGCCGCCGAGCAGCGCGAAGAGGAAGTAGTTGTTGAAGGCCTCGCTGCCGGGGCCGTCGGCGGGGACGGTGGCATTCTTGATCGAGCGGTACTAGAAAGTCATCAGTCAGTCAATGGCTTCTCATCGTGAAGGTCTCACTTCAAGAGATATAGAAAACGCACCGCCGTGGTCCTCACACCGCTCTCGCGAGACTCAGGCGGGGGAGAGGGAGCCCGAGGAGTCTCAATGAACTCGAAGTTCTTCTCCGAGACGGCTTGGTCGGTCGCAGACATTTTGGGCGGTGGGATGGTCTCCAATAGCAGCGTCCCCCAGAGTTGCAAGATGGGACCACACGAAGTGATCTTTATCCCGCAAGCTGGCCGACTTCGAAATCTTGGCACATGCAGGAACAGACGCGTATCACCTTTCGTCAGAAGTACGGATGTTTCCTGAGCATCAAACAAACAAATAAACTACAACATGACAGTAATCTCACAGTTGCGACATCCTGTCATGAGAGGGAAAGCGATAATGACAGCGGACTCCGGGTGATGCACATCACGAACTCCAACTGGGCTTACGAGCTTCATTCATCGTTATAACAACCCATGATATCTTACGACCCTCAGCTCCTCCCAAACGCCGATATGGTGCTCCTTGCTTCTCAACCTCAAACCTTCGGTGTGAACATGATCTTGCACCGTCTCTACTTTGAAGGAGCGTCCTTCATCACACTACGATCCCTCATCAGCACGTCTGCTCACATTGAGTCACCTGTGCTTCGCAGATGCACTACTCACGAGTTCCAAACACCGCCCAGCACGCCCTTCTTCTCACTCTGCTCCGTCAGACTCGCCCTCCTCTCAGCGGTACGGTCGTTCTCGGGGTTGCGCTTGTAGTCTTGGATGCCGGCGAACATCGTGCCGGAAGGCTGCAAGCTGAAGTCAGACCTGGCTCTGACTGGAAGGAGGTTTTAAATGTGAGCGACATACGTGACGGCCTTTGTCCTGCGAAGCCCGGCCCACGGGCTCGTTGGCGGTGGGTTGCTGGGTGGTGGAGGATTGGTTGGAAGACATGACGGCGGTTCGCGAGGTGGAATGATGTGCTAACTTGAGGACGAAATTCCGATACCTTTTGTCAGACTCGATGCAATGTTGAAGAAGGACAGAACGATGGTGAACAATCACTCTACCGGTCGAAGACAAAGCCCCGTCAACACGCACGTCGTCATCACCCCAGCCTTCCACGGCCCCCCTCCTCGCCCATCGTTTCCCCAATCCAGAGTCTATCACATCATGAGCTAGGGGGCCGCGACACGACAGCCCACTCCGAGCGGGCGGATCCGCCAGCCACACTCGCGGACTGCTCCCCTTTTGCAGCACCGGCGCTTTAGGAGGTGCAAGGTTAAGATGCCCGTGTCCGCGTATCTTGCTCTCGTGCTGCGGGGCGGCTGAAGGAGACAGCTCCGCCTTTTGAGGTCGAGGCTCGTGAGCGTTTTACACCACGACCTCTCGCGCATACTTGAAGCCACGGACTTGAAAAACTTCTCGAATGGTGTCACCACTGCATTTCACGGCTCTATCATCCGGTGCTCAATGCTATATGAATGCCACGAGCATGTTGCTGATGGCCAAGAAATCGTCCCCAACGGCTTACCGCCGCATCGATTGAGTTTCCACCCTCCCCGCCCACGTGTAGATCCGCTCGCTGTTGATGTCATGGGCATTTTTGTGTGGACTCCTACCAAATTGGGAAAGAGCTTCAACTTTTTGCGAAAGTGAGTAACGCTACGGCGAGAGCTCGTTGGACCGGAAACAATTGATGTACTTTGCAGATGGGCAAGAAGCTGAAGGATGAGCTTCCCGCTCTCATTAAAGAGTTACACGAGATTCAACATTTGGGAGGGTGAAGTCTGGTTCAAGGGACAGTCTCGAGGCTTGATATGTCGGGTGGTTGACTATTCTTTGATAGCTATTTCACCATCTTGTTCAGAGCTCTTGTTCTGGAGTACTGTTCTGCTCGATATATCTACCCCCGGCGCATATGGCCAGATAGCCAGGTACGATGCAAAGCGACGCTCCCTTCGCGGCTAATTGTGTCCTCACCCGATGGCTTCGAGTTCCAAGTAGTCTTTAAGAGGCGAGCTCAAGGTCGTCAAGAACGACGTATCTTTGCTTTATCCTTCACTTGTCTTCGCCAACGCACCGCGTGATCTCAACACCGTCCTGTTCTCGGTGTCAGCTTCTGGGGTCAAGACAATGTAGCCCGCTGAATGCAGCACTTACAGGAACACCTGTTGGCTCGAAGCTGTTGACCAGGTTGCTCTCGTAGATCAAGTTCGGGTTGCCCACGCTAGCACCCAGTTTCTCCGACTCTTGACGGTTGGCATACTGCTTGACCTGCTTGTCCGCAAACCTCGCGTCCGGGTCCGCCTCGCTTTTTGACTGGGAAGCCGCTGCCCGCTTCTCGGCCACGCTGCTGCGCACGTACTCGAGGTACGGCGGGTTGCCCGGCTTGATCACGTTGTCCGCGGCCATGACGGAGCCGGGCGTGACCAGCTTGAGCTCCTCGCAGAGCTTTAGGTCGGTCTTGTAAGCGGGCTTGTAGTGGTCCAGGAACATCAGGTCGATGTGTTGGAGCGCGCCGCTCGTGTGCAGCCGCTCGATCGAGTCCGCGCTGGAGCCGATCTCGACCTTGACGACGTCGCTCAGGCCAGCAAGGTGCACCAAAGACCCGATGACAGCTCCGAATTCGGGATTCCGCTCGAAGCTGTAGAATCGCTGCCCGCCAGCTTTGCGCAGTGCGTCGCCGAAGAGAATGCACGAGTACCCGATGTACCCGCCGAGTTCGACCTACCTTTGCTATCAGCCACTGTACGGCTACGAGGTGGCCGGAGAGGCAAGATCTACCATGGTCTTGGGCTTGACTTCGGCGATCAGATCGCAGACGATTCTGCCCTTGTCTTCGCCGACGTTCATCAGGTACTTCTTCGTTCGCGCATAGTCGTCGATGGCCTTGAGGACCTTCTGCGGCGAGCCGCGGATCGAATCGATGTCTGGCTGGCCGTAAACGAAATGCAGGAGTTCGATCTCGCGGCCGTCGTCGAAGAAGACGTCCTCCTCTTGCGAGGCGTAGGCCTTGGACCGGTCGAATTCAGGCATTGTAATGGTAGGCGACTGATTGTTTGTTTGCTGCAGAGCTGTTGTTGTTGTTGAACACCGAAGCACCAAAAGAAAAGCTGCGGAGCCAGCCCCCCCCGAGCTCTTTTTGCACTGCACATGAAATGGAGGGGAGCCTGATTGGAGGCCCTGCAGCTGGTTCCACCGAAGTAGAACATGGACATAGCAGCTACATGGGATTACCGCGGCCCCCTGTGACGTTCGTGATGAAATCCATGACACCACCTGCAGACTGCTCCACCGCCGTGCTTTTCTGGTCTATGCTTTTAGCTCCTCACCTGTGGACCCATGTGCGTTGATGCGGCATCTTCCATTGATCTCGCCAGAAGAATCTGCCCGTCTTCTAGGAGAAATTGACGCCGGCAAGCCTGGAAAGGCTTTGAAGCAGCCGCAGCTGGACGTTGATGCACATGCGTACCCCTCGTTTTGACGCGAGCTGCCCCTCCACACTCTTCCCAGTCGGAAGGGACCGGGGGACGGATGAGATCTGCATGTCCGGAGGCGAGTCATGATTGACATCAGAAGCTTCTCGCGGCCCGAGCACAACCTCGCACGACATCTTGACTGCTCGACTGTCTTCCTACCGGATAAATTTGGACCTCCCTAGTGAAATATGACTCGACCCCATCTACAGATGCCGACGTTCAACAGCGCCCTTCGAGCCGTCCAGCCGTGCTCCGCGGCCCCTTCACGGCTTCTGGATCTGCGGCCAAGACCAGCATTCGCCCCAAATTGGCTCCGATCTTGCAGATGGATTGCTAGCGCGATCTGAATCTTGGTCGCTAGGCTAGAGTACGTTACTCGTGGGGTCGATTCTTGTCAACCCAGTGGCGTCCTGACGCCATCCACACCTTCTGCCGCTCCCCCGCTCTGGTACGATCGTTCGCAGGCCTTCTTGGTCCTTGGCCCCTTTCCACCGAGCCCTCGACCCTTCGCCTACACGCCGTACCTGCATTGCGGTCGTTACGCACACATCATGACTTCCTCCCGCGGCGAATCAAGGCCTCGAACGCTTCAGCACGTTCCCCAGCTCGGCAGGTGTGCGGTACGTTTACAGGTTTGCCTTCGAGGCCGACGTGCATTCAGACTTTCTCCCTGGCGCTTGTGCTGCAGCACGGCGCTCGTTGCTGCTGCCTCCCTGCGGCACTTTTTGTGAGAGGCGGCGATGCACTGCTCCACCGAGGTCGCCCGGGACGCGATGGTTGACGTTATGCTGTTGGTCCATTCGCGTGATGCCCGATGCAGCCGTGCCCTGGCGTGATGATCGAGAAATCTCAGCGTGTCCCCATTTAAAACGGCAATCTCGAACTTTTTACACCTTGAGTGCCCTCTCTCTACCTCTGCAGCTCTCTCTCACCCCAGTACCTTTCCCCTCCTCGTCAGCTTTTTGTTTACTTTCGCCAATCCCCCTCTCTCCCTAACTCTTCCCCCCCCAACAACGCATCCTCCAGCAACGCCCATCCCCCGACAACGCCGCCAAGATGTCTGACATGAACGCCTCCGTCAAGGAGACCATGGACGGTTTCCACGTCGAGGGCTACGAGAAGATCGAGTATGACTTCAGCTTCGTGGACGGCGTGTTTGACAAGGACAACCTTCAACTGGCGACTTGCTTCGCTCGGTGGGGTAGGGCTCTGGCCATCATGGACCTGAACATTTTCAACATGTACGGGGAGAAGATGCAGGCCTACTTCGCTCAACACGGTCTGGAGCTCAAGATCCACAAGACTGCCATTGGCGAGAAAGCGAAGTCTATGGAGACGCTGCTGAGCATCGTGGACTCCATGACCGAGTTTGGTATGGTCGGCAAAGGATGACTCTTGCGCTCAGCTAGCTGACAGGCTCCTAGGTATCATTAGGAAGGAGCCTGTTCTTGTGGTTGGTGGTGGGCTGGTCACCGATGTAGCTGGGTAAGCTCCACCAGACTTGCAGGCTTCCACTGCCTCCAGAGTTGCTCCACACTTCTCAATGGATAAACGAGCTGACTCAAAGTAGATTCGCGTGTGCCGCCTACCGAAGGAACACCAACTATATCCGTGTTCCCACCACCGTGATCGGTTTGATCGACGCCTCGGTCTCCATCAAGGTCGCCGTGAACTACGGCAACTACAAGAACCGCTTGGGTGCCTACCACGCCCCTCAACACACCTTCCTCGACTTTAGCTTCCTTCGCAGCCTGCCCGTGGCTCAAATACGGAACGGCTTTGCTGAGCTGATCAAGATTTCGAGCTGTGCCCATCTGCCCACCTTCAGCTTGCTGGACAAGTACTGCGAGGAGCTGATTGGCACCGCTTTCGGCCGCGGTGATGGTGCCACGCGCGAGGTGTTCGATGCCGCGGACCAGATCAACCGCTCGGGTATACACGAGATGTTGAAGCTGGAGACGCCCAATCTGCATGAAATCGGACTTGACCGTGTGATTGCCTACGGCCACACGTAAGTCTCTCGCTCAGGTAGACACTCCGAAGAAGGCATTGCTGACCTTTCACGCACAGCTGGTCGCCCCTCCACGAGCTGGTTCCCAGTACGCCCCTCCGCCACGGCCACGCCATCTCCATCGACATGGCCTACAGCGCGACGCTCGCCAACCAGCGCGGCCTCCTCAGCAACGAGGAGCACAAGCGCCTGCTCAACCTGTTCTCTCGCGCCGGCCTCTCGATGGACCACCCGCAGTTCGACGAGGACATCCTTGAGAAGGGCACACAGGCCATCCTCAAGACGCGCGACGGCAAGCTGCGCGCCGCCGTCCCCAACCCCATCGGCTCCTGTGTCTTCCTCAATGACGTCAGCCAGGACGAGCTCGCGCAGGCCCTGCGCAAGCACAAGCAGATCATGAAAGAGTACCCGCGCGAGGGCGCCGGGCTCGAGGCCTTTGTCGATGGCTCTGACACCGGTTACGCGGTTAACAACAACCCCGTCGAGAACGGCGTCAACGGTGTCAACGGGAGCTTGAAGAGCGCCGTCATCAACGACGACGCCACGAATGGTGATGTGGGTGGGAACAAGAAGGCTGCCGTCAAAAATGCGGCGGGCCCCGACACCGATGGCGTGCTGGACAACATCAACGGTGTCAAGACGAATGGTGCATAGATTATGACGATAGATGGGACGACGGAAACGGCAGCTTCATATGTATCTAATACGGCGGCTGCGCTGCTGCCAAAAAAAGACTCTCGGATTCAGTTCTCATATCTGACATACATTCACGGATTTGCAAGCAGTGAGATCGTTGTTCATGCTTTCTTGTGGTATTTTGTGACACCATTTATCTCTTGTGATGAAACGCTGACGAGTGCTATTCAGACACACATTTTTCGAATCGGGGATGATTTCAGAGCCATTGGACGTGTGAGACCGCACGATGACGTACTAAACTGTCAATGCGCCCACTTGGGTGACCCATATCCCATAACCTCTCAGTACCAGCTCTCTCATACCCTACCTCTACATGGATCAACCACCCTTCCCTCATCAATGGCACCTCCCAACCAACATGGCCCCCCTCAAACCAGCCTCCCCAGCGCCACAATCTTCTGGCTCTATATCCTCCTCGCCCTCCTCCTCAGCACTCTCATCCTCCACAACATCTTCATCCTCCCCGGCAGACAGCCCCGCAATGCCGCCACACTAGCCCCAAAAACCATCAAAATCTCATCACACTCCCTCCTCGCCCTCCTCAGCTTCACCACCCTCTCGGCAAACATGCTGCGCGTCCTGCTGCAGTCCTTCTCCCTCTGGCACGAGGAGCGGAGGCAAGGGGAGCTGGGGCCGGAGGCGGGAGTTCTGGGTCTGGTGGGGAGATGGTCGCTGGAGTCGAGGTTGTTTAGGGATTTCGCCGAGGCGATTGTGGCGGATCAGGCGAGGTGGGTTTGGGCGGAGTGCGAGCTGCTGGTGACCATGTCCGTTTGCCTTTATATGGGTGTCGAAGGTAAAACTGCGTCCCACATAATTTGCCCCCAGTGGCGCGCGTCCCCCCCCCCATCC
>JAWXCT010000154.1:79865-110299 GCA_034509035.1 Saxispiralis lemnorum
GGGGGGGTTGAGGGGGATATCGGCTTACCTCCTGCACGTGCTCGTTGAACTTGTCCGTCACGTCCTGCCGCGGCACCCAGCTGCGCAGGTTCTCGTTCTGCATCTTGTGGATGATCTGGATGGTGTAGTCCGAGACGGCGTGCAAGGGGCCCATGACGCTGCCGTTCTCCACCGGCCATGAAGGGCCTGGCGACGTCAATTAAAAGGAGGCACTTGAGGAGCTGGATGTGGAGGTGCTCACCGATGTATGTCAAGAAGTTGGGCATGTCTGGCACGGCCAGACCGAGGTAGGCCTCGGGGCAGCTCTTGAACTTCTCGCGCAGGTCGACGCCGTTTTTGCCGACGACGGGGAATCGGGGTCGATAGCTCACGTCAAAACCTTGGGGGGTTGGGGGTCTTGTCAGCATGTACGCTCGTCTGCGCCGGAGCCCTTCATATCTCGAATGACGTGACGAACACGCTTGGCCCTTCGAGCGAACACCACAGAGGGTGCCAGCGTCGAACTCACCTGTCGCACAAATGATCGTATCGACTTTCCGCTCGACCCCGTCAGCCCCAACCACCCCATCTTCCGTGCAGCTCTCCACAGGCGTGAAATGCACATCAACATTCTCCTCCTGAATCGCAATCATGTACGGATCCCCCGGCGTGATCCTGCGACATCCAATCGCAAACTCTGGCGAGAACCCCTCCAACAGCCTCGGATCCTTAATGAACTGCGCCATGCGCGCCCTGAAACCCTCCTGACCCTGCTTTTGCTCCTCGGACCCACTGAAGAACATGCCGAAGTGGCTGTTGACCTGGTCCTCCATGTCTTTGGCGTGGGTCACCAGGGCTTCAGGGTCCTTGCGGAACGCGGCCTTCTCGTCGTCGCTGTACTTGTGGTTCTGGCCGTAGTTGCTGGCGATTTGGACGAACCAGACGCCCGTGCGGACAAAGACATCGAGGTGCTTTGTGTAGGGTTGCATGTTGGGGACGGTCTGAATGGAGGAAGCGCCCGAGCCGATCACGGCGACGCTCTCGTCTTTCCATTGTTCTTTTTGGTAGCCCTCGGGCCAGCGGGCGGTGTGGACTACTTTGCCTTTGAATTTGTCGAGGAGGCCTGGGATGTCGGGGTACTGGAAGTGGCGTCAGCTCATGTGGTCAATGGAAAAGCCCCCGGCGAGTATTACCTTGAAATTGTTCTGTAGAGAAGCACCATAGATTAGTACGCGGTTCCTGATAAATAGTTCGACAGTGAGGACATACCAAGACACCCGTCCCATGAAGTAGAAGATGGCATCGCTCCTCGAATTCTCTCGGCTGCCCACTCTTCGACTCCCGCAGCTTCACCAACCACCCACCCTTCTCCTCCTCCCAATAGCAACCAACCACCTCTGTGTCAAAGTTCATATATTGACGCAGACCGAAGACCTCGCACACCTTGTCGAGGTACTCCCAGATGTCCGCGGATAGAGACATGAAGCGAGGCCAGTCTGGGTTCTAGCGTTCACTGTCAGCAATCCCGTTCCTTGCATGTCTGCATCCGCACCGATCCCAGGACCCCTGGATCCCGGCTTGAGGTCCTCGCGTACCAGCGCGAAATGATATGTGTAAGCATGCGAAGGGATGTCGCATGCGGCGCCGGGGTAGCGGTTGTCGAGCCATGTACCTTGCTTTATTGTAAGTAGTGGCTTTACACAACAACGATGGTCACATCAGGTTACCTCCGATGTCGTGGCTTTTCTCGTATATGACCTGGGTCGAGAAAGAACGATCAATAACCAGTCTATCCCTGTTACTGGTTGTCTTCACCAATAACTGACATGCTCGACGTTCTGACATTGCTTCTGAATGTTGTACGCATTGAGGATTCCAGAAACGCCAGCGCCAATGGAGAGAACACGCAATTTGCGGTTCGCCGGATCGTTCAAGGTGACATCTTGCCGTACGGTGTAGCCAGACGAACTTGGGGCCGAGTAATCGACTTTTCGGCCGCCATTGACGCCGTTGAGATCTGGAGCCATGACGAGTAGAAAATGAACAGCAATAAACGGAGACGAAATGGAAGGACCAAGCTTCGAATCGATACATATATTGGTACCGTGCGGAGCACTTGCATCACGGCAAATATGCCAACCTCGGCTATACCTATTGATGGAGCATTTGTTCCCACGATGGTGCGCGTTCGCATGGAATTCATGACACAAGTCGCGGAAGAGCTCCGTTTGAAGCGACATTTTGCTCTGAGGTGGAGCCAGCCAAAGTGGGGCTCTGCTTGTCACAGCGAGGAGCCGTCCCAAACACTCCATTGCCACCATCACACGGCGCCGATCTGTGACCCACGTGCGATTGTCGCTGCAAATGCTCACTCGTTATGGTCGTTCAGTTGCTGTGCCGGCCATATCACTGCCGAAAAACCTCCAACAGATAGCGCATGTGAAGGGGCGTAGCGACAGGATTCTGTGCACCCCGACTGCCATACACTGCCCATTCGACAAGTGCGCCACGCGGCAACGCATCCACCAGTACGACGCTCAGCGGTGGTATGCCATCCGCTGCACGCGAGTCATTCGAGAACGATGCTGGCCCACTGCAGCGCTGTGCATCAGTCTCTCCACTCGCGCCATGCTTTAGGTCCCAGACATCGAAAGTTTCTGATTCAAAGTCACTGGCGTCGGATGGATCGCCGTCGAGATTGGCAGATGCGTGCAGAGCTGACCAGGCGCGATAAACGACCGCTCTTCTCTCTCTTGCTATTTGTTCTGAGCATGTGGCGAGGAAAACGATGCCGCCAGTCCAATGCTCAACTCGCGTAGCGCGGCCAATTCGAATGAAATGTTGCTGGGAGAGGATCACTTGGTATATGAAGGAGGCCTCATCTGCTCCGATTGATGGCGAGGGTAGCTCCATTGAGGCCGGCACAAGAGGAATTTGGCCAGCCACAAAAGTGAGTTCGCACGGCTGCTCCTGCTGGTCCTTTGCTGGCACTGATATCGCTTGCGAATACGGCCCAATGTTCGCAGGTGCCCAGTACGACCGAGACTGTACGTGCAGGCCTCGCCTTGGGGTGGTGTCGCTAGGCTTCGTACAAGTCACTGAAAGCATCAGGTGCTTGCTAGGCGGAAGAACTCTGGCGCACGCTATCGTCAAACGAGCTGGGGGGTTCGGGTAGACGAAGTTTCTGCCGTAAATTGGATTGACAGATGCGAAGTCTTCGATATTCCTAAGGATGATTGCGGTGTATGTGACGTCGGCAAAACCGAGTCCTGCATCCACAAGCTGTTGTTCGAGCTGTGACATGATCGACCGCGTTTGGTCCGCAGCATTCGAGCCTTCTCCTACAAGGTTGCGCAGAACGCCTTGGTTTGTTTCCTTCGGAGAGCCGGTATCATCGTTGCTGTGGCTTTTGTCGTCTGCTGAGGTATCGGTCTCTGATGTGTGCTGGACCTGAGCGAGGATGCTCAGAGATTGTGGCTCGAGCACCGGGGGCTTGCGTAATTCTTCGATGTTACATTGGTCCTTTGTGTTCTTGGCAACCTGCGAAGTAAGCACTTGCACGGAAGCGCTCCCAGCTTGTCCAGCAACTACCCTTCTTTGATCTTCAGCGACATGCAATCGCCCCTTCCATAGAGGCGATGGACCACCAATCGCCAACGTCTCGTACTCACCACCTTCACCAAGTATGGCGCCGTCATTGGCTGATCCGAACCGCTTGACGGCTTTGTCAAGCCGACGGATTGTTCGATTGTCTGCCACATTCTCCCACAAGTAGCTCTCATCCAACCCACCAGATGCAACTTTGATGATGCGAGAGTCTTGGCCGACAGCAGCCATATCTTCCAGGAGCGATGATTCGGTGTGGGGTGGCATGAGAGGCCATTGCCAGAGGTAGGAGAGTGGCGTGAGACCTAAGCGGACAGCAACGGACTCCACTCTCGTTCTCTGGTAATCTGACAGGATCGCGCCTGTGCTGACAGCGTTGACCTCAGGATGAGCTGACATTACTTTGCGAAGCAGTGGGACCAAATCTTCTGTCTCGTCGGCATTGCTGTCGGTCGAGCTACCTGCAGAAGGTCCGTAGCATTTGTCCTGGTTCGTTGCTGATCCCGAGATTACTTGCCGATGTAGAGGTAGGCCGAGGGCCTGCTCATAAGATGGAACGACCGCATGACCAATCGTCTGATACATGTAGCTGTCCGTGTCTTCAGATGTTTCATGGGCTGCGGCCATACGAGGGTGCAGATTTGCGAGCGCAATGACACGGTGACCATTCTTCTGGCAGTGCAGGATGGAGAAAAGGGAGTCTTTACCGCCCGATATCAAGCAGATGACGTTGAGACCGCCCATCGTCGAGGGCATGGGAGAGAGAAAGGAGCTTCAATTCGGGAGATAGAAAGTTCACCTGCCTACCATTATCAGACGTTTATCCAGTCTCCAACTTCGCAAGCAATCATCAGCCGCGCTTCACAACACCGATCGACAAGACTGTCGACAAGAGGAAGAACGATGTTCGGTCCACAGCACGCCAACAAGGCCACATACATCCGTAACCCAGTAAGGTGTTCAGAGGCAAGCAAGTCGGAGGAGGCTGTAGAGGACCAAGAGCAATTATGTTTGATCTGTGGCGCGAGTGACGCTTGGAGGAAATCCACCACGGAGCGTTGTGAAGAATCTGGATGGACAAGCAACTTTGGGAAACATATGTTGTCGCGCCGCCGCACTGAAGGAGAAAGGAAGAGGAGGGGAGACGCGCTAGAAATTTTGCGCGTTTTGACGGCCAGCGAGATGCCAAGGCTGGGTTAGTCAGCTAAACGACTCGTGCCCCCATATCAACCTCAAAACAGTGCTGCATTCGTGCTCTTTCTCCACCAGTACCTGGCTATTCCTCGACAAGGTGGTCTCGCCAAAACCGTTGGTGACAGCACTGTTCGCCCGATTGGTACTCCTAATGCGTCTTGGATCATGATGCTCTAGTCATGTTCCCAGAAACTGGCAGTGAAAAACGATGATCAGCCATGTTGGCAGTACCTGCCAGAGTATTAAAGAAGCTACGAAGTCGATCAACAGTCGCCCGCCCAAAAGCGCAAGATGCATCCTCAACCTCCCGTGGTATCTCTTCCGCATGTAATTCCCCATCCAAACATGAACGCCGGCTTCGCAAATTCTGATCATTCCGATTTCCTTTTCCTTCCGTTCCCTCTGTACAACTCACTCCCACTCCCGTCTTTAAGTGTAACATCTAAATTCTCCATCCCACGAGCTGCTCCGGCGCATCCACCTTTATACCCATGCCAGAAGCCTCGCTCTTCCTCTCAAAGTGATGCCGGCGCTTCTAGCGCTGGCCATGGGTAGCCTGACCCCTCTCCATCATTTCTTGCTGGCTTCCATAACCGTAGCTTTCTGCGCCAGGGTATGCTCCTTCGCTGGTGTACACGGGGCCGCCGAGCTCGTTGCCGTCGGCCTCGCGGCGCGCAGCCATAGTGTCGTCCTGGCGGCGCATGGGCGGGAAGCGGTGGTCGTGGCGCTTCGTCCGGGTCGCGGGAAGGAAGTCGATGATAAACGTCCAGACAACTGCGGGAAACTTTGTTAGGGCTAAACGGTATATCTAGGCTTGACGTGGGTCTCGTACAGAAGATGTAGATCAGTGCTATGATCCACTCCAGGACGCCAGCGGCGTTGTTCTGCCCTTGATAGCGAGTCACTCCGAAACCAATGGCAAGCCCGACTTCGATGATGATGAAGGCGAGTTTGACCCAGAAAGAAATCCGGAGAACGCGGTGTTCGCGGAAGTGGATGCCCAAGCGCTGGTACTCGGCGCAAATGAAGATGGCTGAAACGACGTAGCCAGCGCTGTGCAGAGAATGTCGTCAGCTATCACAGTTTGAGATCGCGCATGCGAAGTATCGGCATGGGATGCATACATGAACACTCCCAGCATTGCCTCGTGGACATTCCCATAGTTCGCCGTGTCAAAGATCGTCAACAGAATCAGTCCAGCCGCGCCAACTACCGCGCCAAAGATGGCCAACACGTTCAAGACATATTCCTTCCGAGAATAGTTGGGCGTCAACCGCCGGCTGTGCCTCAGCCATCTTTCGGCGATGAATGTCGCGTCGAAAATGACCACCATGACCGTGCTGCCGGCGATGAAGAGAGGTTTGAGAAAGGTCGCGCCAATGTTCGAAATATATGCGACGTTCTGGTCGGCGGCCATAGTGTTGATTCTGGGTGAGCCATCATTGATCCACCAGCCTAGCATGCCGGCGAGCGTGCCTACAAGGGGCTGCCATTAGCTATGCAACAGCAGTGGAATTGATCACGACAGCTTACCAAGCCAGACGAGGCCCGCGAAGAGCGGCAGAAACCAGTATGAGATTCCAAACATCGTGAAGGTCGCGAGCTAGGCGAGTCTGTGGTTTGCGGTGGCCCGGGAAGGGAAACTCCTTGCTCGCCCTCGATCGCTGTCGCTGTTCGCAGACTCCGCGGAGGAACGGAGGCTTTGCAATGCCAGACCCAAATGTGAGGCCGAAGAGGAGAGTCGGGCGCGCCAAAACTGTTATATTAGTGAGAGTAGTGAAAAATAAGGAAGAGAGCGCGTGTGTCGACAGAGGCTTCGAAGGAACGGCACCGCCCCACGCTGCTGACTGTGCTATGAGAGTTTCCAGGGAGCGGGAACGAAAGGAAGTTGACGGAAAGACGTCACGTCGGGCAGGTGTTGCGCTTTGACTTTTGATTTTGGCGTCTGCAATTTGCGCGGGCCCGGCCTAAGAGTGGCTGGAGCTCAAGTGCCGTTCGGTCGCGTTCTCTTTGCGCCGAGGGGATTGGCGAGCAGCAATGCCAGGTTGTTGAAGGCTCGGTTTCGTTCTTTGCCGGTTGCCTGCTTTCTGTCGCTGTAGCACCGCCCAACAGTCAGCACTGTGCAGATTCAGAAGCCATGCGCGAGTCTCTGCCAACATGGCAGAAAGACTCTTGCACTGCCTCGAAGCACGCGTATTCGCGAATGTGGCGTGCGGCTGCTCGAGTAATCTAAAACATGGCTTAGGATGAGGCTGACATGAGACGGACTTACCAGAGTGGCTTGACGTGGAGTGGGTTGACGTGGCCTGTTGCTCGCGTGCTCGCTGCACTTCTCCAGAAGCCCGGATTCAGTGAGACACGACGATATTCCGGCCTGTCACAACGGGCTCGAGGTCGGCCGGGCGCGCGCAATGCAGTGCAAGGTTCCCTCGTGTAGCGACGCAGCTTATCCGACCGCAGCGCGCGGGACGTTTGCAGCCGGAACGGCAAGTGAAGTTGCCTGAGGCAAAATTCGGGGATGACCTTCGACTTCCGATCGCCCATCGCCAAGACCAAGATTGTGGGACTTCGTCACCTCAAACGAAGCCGCATGTTGAAGTGGAGCCCAAAACTGTACTCACTCAACAACATCGTCGCCATGGCCGCCGATTCCACCGGCAAGATCTCGCTCGCACTCGGCAGCAAAAGAAAGCCCACAAAGCCCGCCGTTGCAAACGGCGTCAAGCGCTCGCACGCCGCTCTCCAGGACAACGAGGAGGATGACCCTGACTATGGCAAAGCGCAATCAGTGTCGCACTTCGACAAGTCCGCCGGTGGCGCGGTAGATGAAGCGAAGCCCGCGCCTCGAGGGCCCCTAGTGATTGCACCGCAGGCGAATCGCGACTGGAAAGAGGCGAGCCAGCGCAACAAGCGGCAGAAGAGTGGGATTGCGGAGTTTGATATGGGAGCACAGAGACGGAGAGCGCAGGAGATTGATGAGTGCGAGGCGGCGAAGAAGCCTGGGTTTGGGCTCAATGTGAAGGCGCGCAAGGAGGACGGTAGGGCTGACGTGGAAGAGGTTGCGGAGGTGGACGTCCCTGCACGTGCAGGACCGGTTGCTGCGAAGCAGCCCACAGATGAAGAGTTGGCGATGGACGCGCTTACGGGCAACAAGAAGAAGTCAGATCTGGTCGTTCCGGCAATGTCTGAGGAACAAGCATTCGAGCGCGACGTCAGAGAAGCGCCGGATATGGCGACACTAGATGACTACGCGCGAGTACCGGTGGAAGACTTCGGGGCCGCGTTGCTACGCGGCATGGGGTGGAAAGAAGGGGAGGGGATCGGTAGCGAGCGTGGGAAGAAATCGCAGAAGACAAAGGTGCCGGAGCGCAGACCGGCGCTGCTAGGCATTGGCGCGAAGGAAGAAGCGGCTGTCGCGCAAGAGATGGGGACCTGGGGCAAGGCGGCGAAAGACAAGAAGGGTGGACCGCCACCCGTGTACAACCCAGTGCTTTTGCGGGACAAGAAGACTGGGGAGATGTTCACGGAGAAGGAGCTCGATGAGAAGAAGAAGCGAGATGAGCGTGAAAATTACGAGGCTGAGTTTGAGCAGAATGAAAGGCGAAAGAAGAAGGACAAGCGCAATAGAGACCGCAACGATTCGCGCGACAGAAGTGGCGGGCATAGAGAGAGCGATCGAAGGAGAGAACGCGACGACAACAGGGAGAGGCGACGACGTGATGACAGTGACGAAGAATACCATAGGCGGAAAGAAAAGGATCGGCGTCGGAGAAGAGAGCGCGATCGAGAGGACGATGAGTACGAACGTGAGCGATCGAGAAGACATCGGAGGGATCGGGACGGGCACGACGACCGTCACCGCGACCACAGGCGATGATGGACCTGCAAGAAAAGGACAGACGCTGTGTGAAGCCTTGCGAGCTCACCCGCACGTCAACCGTATAAAGCTCCAGTGATCTCCAAACGGCTATGTGCAACGGCTGGCCCCGGTCGAAAGCGGGATCAAACGCCTGCCCTGACTCAGCCCGTTCGCCAGATAGGAGGCTAGCAATTTTTGAAGCGAAGTGTAGGCATGATATCTTTAATGCGAAGCCAGGAACTTAACAAGAGCGTGGGGTCGTAAGTTGACACCTCCACCAGAAACGGATGATGGATGCTGTCCACATCGTCGATGATTCGAGAGCAGGAAAGAGAACCATCAAGTTGTTGCAAACTTGAGGACAGGTCACAGGCCATGCGGTTTCGTTTTAAGCCACTGTTTTGCTATCGCGGGCATCTGTCTCCCCGCGTCGATCAAGCTGGCATCTCTGCTCGATCGCAACTGAGACCAGAGCTTGCTGCGCGAGAGTTCCTGTGTTCACACCTGTTGAGGACCGGTGCAAACCTCGCCCGGCTTGCAACCATCACCTCAAGCTTGCATATGAATCAGGGCCCCCGTGTTTAGAGCAGGCGTAGGTACTGCGCCGCGGGGTTGTGGGACTCGAGAGTCCCGGCCGCCAGTTCTTGCCCTATCAAAAGCGATCAAGACTTTCCTCTGTACGTCCAAGGATCCCACATTAGTCTGTACCAGATATGCTCCGAGGTGTTGTATAGGACGTGATGTTCTCAGCGGCACCCATCCCTCACCCACCCTCAAAAGCTCCAATCGTCACAACCTCAACCTCTAAGGTTTCCAGATCCATGAGAATGACTTCTCCGGTCTCTCTGAACTTCGGCACTGCAACGATTCGCACCTCCTGCCCTTGATTGCCCTCAATGACTCTCGTCTCAAACGCAGGCTGGTTCCCCGCGAGGAAGACATGCGGACACTCGGTCAACACAAAGCGGTCCTCGCTCTGGAAAGGGTAGCACCACAGTGTGTCTGGAGCGGTCGGGGCGACCAATCGCCACCGCAGCATCGCCTCCATCATCTCCCGCCGCCGCTCGCCGGCAACGTATCTGTACACGTCGTTTAGAGGCTGGCCTCCAGTGCCGAGGAATCGCCAGCCTTGCAGTGAAAAGTCTGCAGGATTTGTGGTGCTGTCGAACCAGCTGATCTCTTGGCTGCCGGCCAGCTCCATGAAAGCGCGTGAGTTTAGGAACATAGCGGGGTGGACGGGCTGTTGTGGAAGGGAGGAGGAAGTTGGGTCGTGCTCGCCGGGTATCAGCGTTATCGGCATGGAAGGGAGAAGAGTTGAGAGCCATTCGTCTAGGTGAGCAGTGGGGACGGCATTATAGTTCGAGCTATCGTAGCCGTATTTCTTCTGGCCGTGATTTCGCGCGGCTGCGGCTGCAATCTCATCCCGACTCATGATCGGGCTGCCGTTGGCGAGGGAATTACCTGCGATAATGAGCCGAGAAATTTGGGAGGCGTCTTGCTGGTCAGTTGGGCCAGAGGCTTCACCAATCAGCCATTCCAGCAGCAACCCCATGTTAACCGTGTGTCCGTCCTCGGCATTGACGCCTAGCCCAGAGACAATCGCGACCTTACCACCCGCTGGCTTCTCTTGTGACGCATTCTTCCCCCTGTGGCCAACCGCTTCGTCCTCTTTCTCCCAGCGCGGCGGCTGTCTGGGCAAGTCGGGAACTTTCAAGTCCAAGACTTCAAAATCCCCATCCTTATTCTCCGTGCCAATCACAGCGACAATGGCGCCCGTAACCAGAAGCAGATTCTTCAGCGTCCCGCCCGTCAACCTCAGCCGCCCACTCTCATCCTCCAACATGATCTGATCTTTTTCCGGATCCGTGTACTTCTCCCGGGGTGGCGGCGCCGCAATCCAGTGCTCTTTCCCAATATCCTCCAGCACATTCGGCTTGAGGGGCATTTCCATGAAGCATGTGCCCACTACCCAGCAGAGCTCGCCCTGGCGCACGTCGAGCACACGCTGCACGCGCCGCGCCTTGTCGCCAGCGATGGCGAAGCCGTCCCAGGCTTGCGATGCGATCTCTTCGGCAGCTGGCTTTAGCTGCGCCAGGCGTGCAAAGTACATATCGGCATATTGCTGCTGATACTGCCGGTTTTCGCCGCGAGGAAGACTGTAAGTAGGGATCGGGATGTAGGATGATGGGATGCGTTCGAGGGCTGTCGGGTCCGATTCATTTGGAGCTGAGAGTAGAGCATCGTCGTGGTCTTCTTGTTTGACTGCCATCTTTTCCGACTAATCTCTTGTGCAAGAAGTCAAGACGACGGATGCAGTCGAGTTCGGTGGCAGACTGGAGTGGAGAGAACGCGTTGAGAACGCGCCTCTGACGCGAAATCGTGGGGGAGGCGGGCGGTCCCGGTGGACCTCACCTCTTGGGCAGTTGTGGTTAACTGGACCGTCGCCACCTGACTGCTATATTTTGCGACGAACTGTTCTGCAGCGTAACACCATCGCCAAAGACTCATAGATGTGGCCATGCTCACGATCTCGGGTCGCCCAATGCGACCGTGAACAGCGCCTCTGCTCTCCAGCACATTTGGCTGCCGCGCCAGCCCTCATGTTCATGCTGTCGCTAGAGTTCCCTCATATCGTTTGAGATCGCTTCACACTCTCTGACGCTCCAATCGATAGATAACAATTTCTCTCCCAACGGCATCGGTCAACGAAAAGTCTCTTTCTCTAGACAACGTCGAAGCTCGGAAACCGCGAGACGCCGATACTGTACAACTTGGTCAATGTTTACCGATTCCTTTTGCCGATGCCTGCGACGGTTACGCCAAAACCATGAGTGTTCGCAACTCTGAGCGACTCGACGTGGAGGATGCGCGTCGGGGTGAACGCATTTCTTGGTCTTCATTACAGGACGGAAGCGAAGCCGTGCCGCAAGGTTGGAGCCTTGCCAACGCCTCTTGTCTTTTGGAAAGTCGATAGCGCTTTACGGCTCGAGTGGATCTTCGAGGGCAGCTGCACTCGCTAACTATGTCGTCTTTCGCAAGCTCTTCTGTTACTCCCGTTGCCCAACGATGCCGCTCTTTCAGAGCCCTCTGATTCCCCAGATTCCAATGCCGGTGTCGAAAACTTCACACAGCCCGGCCCCAACACATTCTTCTAAGATCCATTCGAAGCGCATGCCGTAGAAATCTTTCCATTTCTTTGTTCTGCCGGGTAGGACGCCACGAAACTCGCCTCTTGCTTGCTTCAACCCGCTCGCTGCTCCAGATGCCGGGATATTGCCATCCCATTTGTCTCTGAGGATTTCGTACGTGGTCTCTCGATATGCCGGCGAGAGCAATTTAAGAAGGTGTAGCAAGTGCGCGCGCGCAGAAGAGACGAGCGAGGTGAAAGAGCCAGTAGATGGCAGACTTGGTGTCATTTGATGCTGCACATGACTTCTGTCGGTGGCAGATGGCCGCACGTCTCTACTCGCGTGCAGGTTCCCTCCGCCCCCTCCGTTGTCGTGCACTGCCGCCGCACCCCCTACGGCAGCGAGGGAGCCCGTCGCAGCCCGCGAGCCCGCAAGAACCAGTGTTCCACTATCAGACCTTTTAAAGGTATCCGTGGACCTTGTGGTCAATGCGTGCGGGTTGGTCAAGAATCCTCTTGCCACAAGCTCTTTAACGTCCCCTTCGCTCAAGGCACTCACGTCAAGCGTCCCTGACCCTCTCCATCCCTCGAGCACTCTTAGAAATCTTTCTCGCACTTCCTCAATTTCCACACCGTCAAGCCCTTCCTCGACCCGTTTCCTCCACTCCGCTGCCAATACGACGCCTTCCCCCACGCCTCCACCGCGGCCTACAACATTCACCCTCCGTACATCGCCTTTCCCCACAAGCTTTGCTACTTCCCGCTCTCCAGTCGTCGCACTCGAACACACAGTGAGCAGATGGCCGAGTGTGACGATCGGTGGCAGCGAGTCACGAAATTGCAGAATCTCTGCAACCCGTGTACTAGACAAGCCCGCTCCGCGGTCTGGGATCGGGGCAAAGGTTGTGGCACGGATGTGGAGTGTGAGAGAGGGCACTGAGCAGTCGGAGGGGGAATGAGCAGGGGCAAGAGAAGGGTTGCGCCCAGTATCTGGGAGAGGATCCTCTTGAGATTTTGAGTTGAGATTAGAAATGCTTGTGTTGGGTTTCTGGCGGGGGTAAGGAGAGTATAGGGAAGATGTGGACTTGGAACGACTGGCTTGTTGCAGTGGATTGTTGGTTTTGGGCATGACAGCGACAGTGATAATGCTGAAATGTCTTGAGATAATAACAAATTTGATTGTTGTCGACAGTGTGAGGTCCAGGCCTTCGCCACAACGACTCAAACTGGCAGAAGCCGACGTTGGCCTGCCACGTGCACGAGCCGCACGTCGCGCTACGTCATTTGGATACGCATTGTACGGCCCAGGAGGGCAGATGTGGGAAGAAGAACTTCCCTGTCGCGAACTTTGTCACCCCATCCCTCATTCGTTCCCCTCACTCTTACGATGTTGTGCGACCCTCGCAGCATGCTCATCAGTCTTTCCAAATAGTGCCACAACACAACCACTATCATCCTTGATTGCACACTACTTTCACCGCGAACACCATGGCCCTGAACGCGGAACTTGCCGACCCAATGGAGAGAAAGGAGCATCATCTTCCGCCCAAGTCGTTCGCATCCGCCGCTGACGAGGGGCTTGACAAGAAGGATCTTCCCCACTCCAGCGAAGACAATGCACCCATCAAAGCGGAGCCTGCAGACCCGACAGAGCGCAAAGAGCAGCATCTGCCACCCAAGTCTTTCGCGTCGGCCGCCGACAAGGGGCTGGGAAAGAAAGATTCGCCTGACGAGGACACGGCCGTTGATGAGGAGACGATCAAAGAAACGCCCCCCCGGAACCATCATGCGCGCAAGACGAGCGAACCCCGACCCCTTGGCGAGGTCATGGACGAAATAAGCCCGCCACGGTCAGCATCTGGCAGCCCGACGTTGAGGCACACAAAGGGGCGGTTGGAAGAGCAGCGCGGCTCGGTCGAGTCTTATGCAGATGCAGTGAAAGAGGAAGACGGCAAAATTGGAACGCTCAATGGGGTTGGCAAAGACGAGGAGCCTAGGAGTTCTACGCGAAGCCCAACGAGAAAGTCTCACGGTCGAAGGGCATTAAAGGGGGTCAACGGCAATACATCTAAGCAGGAGTCTCATCTGAATGGCACAACTCATGCCGGCGAGCTGGTCTATGAAGACGTGACGAACAAGTCCGGCGAGAACTTGGCCTCGATTCAGCCGTCTGAACCCTACTACACCTCCATACATCAGCGAGCGAACAAGCAGACTACGTCCGAGCCGCCTACCAAAGTTGACGGTCGCAGCAGACAGAACAGCGACCTTGTGTCTGGACGACGCGCTGGCGCCGGCTGGTCAGAGAGCAAGATCCGCTGGGCACCCTGGAACGTGCCCTTGCAGCGAAGACTTCAAACCCTCCTTGTCCTCTTTCACACGCTGACCATCCCTGTCTGGACGGCTATGTTTCTTCTCCTTTGTGCCATACCCCTTCTTTGGCCAATCCTTGTCCCATACCTCCTCTATGTCCTCTTCTCCCGCGCGAGCACGTCCGGCACATTGTCCCACCGTTCCGAATATCTGCGTTCCATGCGCATCTGGTCCCTGTTCGCGTCGTACTTCCCAGCACGCCTGCACCGAAGCACGCCCCTCGAGCCCACGCGCAAATACATCTTCGGCTACCACCCTCACGGCATCATCTCGCATGGCGCCTTCGCGGCCTTCGCCACAGAAGCCCTCGGCTTCTCTCAGCTGTTCCCAGGCATCACCAATACCCTCCTCACCCTCGACTCCAACTTCCGCATCCCTCTCTACCGCGACTATGCCCTCCGCATGGGCCTTGCCTCCGTCTCGCGTGAATCCTGCGAGAACCTTCTCGCGAAAGGTGGCACCAATGGTGAGGGCATGGGACGAGCCATCACCATCGTCGTCGGCGGCGCACGCGAGTCGCTTGACGCGAAGCCCTCGACACTGCGTCTGGTGCTGCGGCGCAGGAAGGGCTTCGTCAAGCTCGCGATCCGCAGCGGCGCCGACCTCGTGCCCGCGTTGGCCTTTGGCGAGAACGACCTGTACGAACAGTTGGACACGGAGGTGCATCCGGCCGTGCACAAGATGCAGATGTTCGTGAAGAAGCTGTTCGGCTTTACTGTCCCTCTCTTCCACGCCAGAGGTACGCTCCGTATTCCTCGTCGTTAATGCGCAGCTCATCTAACGTGCTAGCAACAGGCATATTCAACTACGACGTCGGCCTCCTCCCCTACCGACGCCCGCTAAACGTCGTCGTCGGCCGCCCGATTGAGGTGCAGCAAGCGCGCAACCCGGACCCAGCCTACGTTGACGAAATCCACGAAAAGTACATCAACGAGCTCCTCCGGATCTGGGAGGAGTGGAAGGACATCTTCGCGCGCACGCGGCGTGGCGAGCTGGAGATCGTGGAGTAATACGTCGCGATCTCAATATGGATGCGAAGGAAAGGCGTTTTCAGGGTTGGATTGTGAATGAGCGCGGGAATGCCTTTTGAGAAGGGAACGTTCGCGGATCGGAATTCGGTCTCGTTCGGGCCCGCGGACTGGTCTGATGCGTCAGGTATTTAGAAGGGTCAGAGTCGGTGCGGTGGTCACCGCTATGGTTCTGGGAAGGGTAGGCGGTGGCATTGTAGCATACTGTGGACGTAGGGATCTGGACTTATGTACAGTGAAACGACAGCAATGTTTCGAGAGTTTAACCGACAATCCATGTCGCGGACGCTTCAAAGCGGCTTCATCCAGAATGGCCAACATGAAACGCTTCCGCCTATCAATCACCCTCTCCCGGCACACAGTAAGCAGCAAAACTTTTGTTGCATCTTCAGCTACCCACAAGCATCTCTTCCTCTGCCGTCTCCCTAAGCATCTCGGCTCGAACCCGCCAATGGCGAGCTCCGAGAGCCCTCGATACAACCACAGCCAGCCTCAGGCCAAGTGCAAGGCCTCTCGCAATCAAAGCTATGATCACAAAACCAAGACCCCAGCCACATCAACAACAATCGCTAGCATCCACAGCACCCATTGAATCTGATCCCTTCCCCACCGTCCAGTGGTGTCGAGGAGCTCGCGGTAGCGGCTTGACCGGTGCAGCATGGAGTCGAGCGCGAGTACCAGCCACCCGACCTCGACCAACTTACTCGCGTGACTGATGTTAACTGTGCCGGTGTTGGCTCCGCAGTAGGTCGCTGGGTCGCCAATCCTGAGCCATTAACCAGCGAGGTAGAGCAGCGTGAGCGCGCCGAAGATGGCTTTCGGAAACATGGCGGTGCTGCGGAGGTTGATGCTTGGTTTGGCTAGGGGGTAGGCGTAGGAGGTGCGTCGGCTCTCTTCCATTGCTGAAGCTTCGTCGAATTTGCGGGGGGAGGCGGGTGAATCGTCGTCCGAATCGCAAGGCGCAAGCGTGAGGAGCACGTCGCTTGTGCTCGGGACCGGGAGGTACTTTTCGGGGTATTCGGATGGGCCGCCGGCGACGGAACGGCTGCAGAACTGCATGGTGAGATCTGCGGTGGTTCTGAGCGAGACGAGTGAGGAGTGCGGAGGTAGATGTAGCTGCTTGAGGAGAAATGGGAAATTCGCATGTTGAGGGGTTTGATCAAGATTGAGAGCAATCAAAGTTTGGTTCACAGCTTCTGAGAACCAGCCTTGGGACGGCCCTCTGCAACCAGCGGATCCAGATCATTATCCACGGTCCACGACGATTGAACACTCGAAGCTGCTCGCTGCCAGATCTTTTCGGACGACAATTGTGCCCTTCATGCGCTCTTGCTTGCCTCTGGCCAAATTCATGCTCTTTTGCCTCATGGCTCCAGCTTCCTCTTGATGCTCTTCGGAACTGCGTGCTTCGTCTCAAACACGTTACTGGGTCCGCATCCATGTCTCTAATTCGCACCATCGATCTCTTTTCCCTGCACCAGGTCTCTCAACTCGCCCTCAACTCCTCGGATCTCTGTTTCCCGATCATGCTTGAACTCAATGCTCTCCAGCTTCGACCACGACAGGTACAGCACCTGGTATGTACAGACCGCGATTAAAAAGGTCTTGAGGAAAGGTCGAGCGAATTGGCGGTATATCTCACGATGCGGGTTTGGCGGAGGAGGTCCAGATGGAGGAGAAGGGGGTTGATAGTGCACGTTGGAGTTTGGCCGACGATGTTGAAAGCCCTGCCGGTTGACAAGACGAAACAGACCTTGGCGAGCGAAAAACAAGGGACTTGGAAGAGGCATTGTCGTTGGAAAGCTGGGTTCGTGTGGTGTTGCAGAACAAACAGGGGAGCTTCAAGATCCGATCGAACAAAGAGACGAGCTCTCGGCAGATGCCGCAGGTTTTTAGATGCCTTGAATTGCTGCCTTACATCAATTCTAAACGTCTTTCACATGCAATGTTGCATCGAGCACTCACGCAGCTCAGTGTCTCTGTTTACATGTTAAGATGCCGAGTTCCATAATTGTTTATTGACTTATTTCCTCCTCTCTCCCTCATCAAATCTCTCGAGTTCGATATCGACAGCATCTTCAGCAATATCCGCCTTGCTCGTAGGCGCTTACCATCATCAATGATGCAATGTAAACAGAATTTAGCCGCTGCTGGATTTGCATGTGACCGGCGCTAGAGGGACCTCTACCTCTTGCTACCGCCTATTTTACTAGAGCTTGCAATTGGCTTTTCTCCAACAACTCCTGCGCTCCAAAACTGCTTCTCGTCATGCCTGTGGGCCTTTGAAATCGATCATTTCGTCTGATATCTCTCCCGCCCTTGCAGACCTCCGTTTCTTGTGTCCTCTCGCGCTTCCTCCCTCGGCACCATGCTGAGCAGCGATTCCTCCCGAGTCTCCCACGCAGCGCAAAATGCCGCACTGATTGCTTTAAGCCTTGTGCTGCTTCCTTTTAGCACGTTCATCGTTTCGCTCAACTACGTCAGCAACTTTTTCAGCAAGTCGGGCGGAGTGGCTCGCCGTGAGGCCATCCGCTCTCCACGGACGCCGTACTTCCAACCGCGCACTGTCCTGGTTACCGGTGTTGGCATGAGCAAGGGTCTGGCATTGGCTCGTGCCTTCTACAAAGCAGGTCATAATGTCATTGGTGCTGACTTCGAACCATACTTCCTGCCCACGTCGTCCGGTCGGTTCTCCAAGGCCTTAAAGAGATTCTACAAGCTTGAAAAGCCGGACGGCAGCAGGGGCAAACAATGGAAATACACGCATGGCCTCTTGGACATCATCAGGCGTGAAGGTGTGGATATCTGGGTGTCCTGCTCAGGCGTAGCCTCCGCAGTGGAAGACGGGACTGCGAAAGAAATGATTGAAGCGACGACCAACTGCAAAGCGATTCAATTCGACGTGGAGACTACGAAGAAGTTCCACGAAAAGCACTCGTTCACCGAGCATCTAAAAAGCTTGAGCCTCCCAATGCCAGACACCAAAACAGTCACTTCCAGGGCTGCTGCTTTGCAGTTTCTCGACGATGCTTCGAAGACTGGGACCAAGTACATTATGAAATACATCGGCACTGACGACTCGGTTCGAGGAGACATGACCACCCTTCCCTTGGACACACCTGCTGCGAGCAAAGCTCACATGGCCAAATTCGAGATCTCCGAAGACCGCCCATGGATCCTTCAGCAGTACGTCCGCGGACCAGAGTACTGCACCCACTCTCTTGTCATTCGAGGCGAAGTGAAAGCTTTTGTTGCCTGCCAATCCTCCGACCTACTCATGCATTACGAAGCCCTACCTTGGAACTCCGCCCTCAGCCAAAGCATGCTGCGCTTCACGCAAGAAGTTGCCGCCGCCAATGGCCCTAATTTTACCGGTCACCTCTCCTTTGACTTTTTGGTCGAGATGGGCGAAGCTGAGGCGGCTCTGCGCAACGACAAACACAACGTCCAATTGTATCCCATCGAGTGCAACCCCCGCGCCCATACTGCCGTCGCCTTGTTCGCCAACACCCCGGAGATGAGCGAGGAGTACATGACGCTTCTCAGCCCTCCACCAACAAAGCAGCCGCAGCAAAAGCAACAGAGGGCGCATGCGAATGGCACGGCCCCGACACCTACCTATCCTTCCAACCCACCTAAAGTCTATTGGATCGGCAACGACCTAGTGACCCGTTTGTTACTACCAGTCCTTTCACTTCTCACTACCGCGCCTGGGTCTAGCTTGCTGGATGTGTTCGAGAGCGTGTTGGAGTTCGCGGAGCATGTCACTGGATGGCAGGAAGGAACGTTCGAGGCCTGGGATCCTCTGCCTGCATGGTGGCTGTACCATGTTTACTGGCCAGTGCAGTTCGCGGGGGCACTAGTGGCGGGTAGGCGATGGAGCAGGGTAAATGTCAGTACCTGCAAGATGTTCATGTGTTAATACTGGAGCGGGGGAGAGCTAGGAGGGAGATCTTGGGATGATCTAAAAAAGTATCCAGGGCCTCGGGGCGGGACCCGTTCAAAAGGTAAAGTATGGCATGGAAAGATGGGCGCCTAAGTATGATGCTGGGCCTGTCGTTGCACAGGCGGTCGATGATGAGCCCTCGACGTCTTCTTCGAGAAATGCAACGATAGACCACCTTAGAGATCTTACCCGGGCATCGCCAAACCCATCGCCAGACCATCCGACCTTGGCTTTTCTTCCCCACGATCTCCTTCCCCGCACTAGCATCGGGCGGCCAAGAACGTCATCTCTGACACTTGACCACGCCGAGAGACTGGATGAAAGTGTTGGAGTTCACGCTCTACTTCCTGTTTGCTGGCTAATGAGTTGTTGTCATCTATCGCGCGAGGTGCTGTGCACTACAGTTGATGCCTTGTGAACAAAGAAAAGCAACCGAACAGCCAACAATGGCACTGAAGCTTGGTCGGGCCGAAGCATTGATCATGTTTGCCCGCCTCTGCACGTTGTCGTTCTTTAACCGTGGCCCGCGTCTGCGCTTGCCGTCCTCGGCTGTTCCCCTCTCTTGAGTTTCATGACTGCAGTGTGGACATCACCGCGTCGACCACGCTCGTCTGGCATGACTTCTTGCACGCAAAGACAAAGGTCAGACAGCCGCATTGGCAACACAACAGCAACCCATGTATCTTGAGCGGGCCACTCCTCTGAATCTTCGGGCCAGACAATCGTATTTTGGGACAAAGGGACGAGCCTCAGCAGCATCATAGCAGGAGAATGAGCCAGCCGACTGAGGAAGACTCTGATCATGGACCGGCTGGAATGCAGACCAGATGGAAGGACGCCAGTCCTATGGAGCCCGTCGACCATGCTCCTCTTGAGAAATTCGCCACTCCGGACGCACCGCCGCCACCTCCATCAAACAACACGCCGGATCTGCCAGACGGAGGCTTGCGAGCGTGGCTGCAAGTGGTGGGCTCATTCCTCGTTTTCGCGAACCTCTGGGGGATGACATTCGCATTTGGAAGGTAAGCTCCAGCCAGTAAGAGTCGCATCGTTCGCGTCTCATTTTGATCCAACAGCTTTCAAACCTACTATGAGATCGACTATATCCCCTCCATATCCGCCAGCTCCATCTCCTGGATTGGCACGGTCAACACGTTCCTCCTCATCTTCATCGGCGTCATCAGTGGACCGCTCTTCGACGCAGGCTATTTCCGCCTGATGCTCCTCTGCGGCGCTCTGGTCGAGACCCTAGGTGTCTTCATGCTCTCACTCTGCTCTCCGACCTACTACCAGCTCTTCCTGACCCAAGGCATCCTAATGGGTCTGGGAAACGGCCTCCTCTACATACCCGGCCTCGCACTCGTCGGCCGCGCTTTCACAAAGCACCGCGCCCTCGCTCTGGGCCTGACGACCTGCGGCGCCCCAACTGGTGGCATCTTCTACACCCTCATCTTCGAGCAGCTAGTTTCCACCTACTCCTTCGGCACCACCGTGCGTGTCATGGGCTACGCAATGCTAGGCTCCTACCTGCTCTCCTTCCCCCTCCTCCTCTTCCGCGCCCCCAACCTCGGCACCCTCACAACCCGCGCCGCCGACCCCTCCGCCCCCACCCCACGCCGCAAACTCGTCGACCTCGCTGCCTTCCGTGACCTCCCCTTCTGCTGGTACACCCTAAGCAACTTCTGCATCTTCACGGGCTACATGGTCCCCTTCATCTTCATGGCCTCCTACGGCCAGAACGCCCTCGACCTCACCCGATCCTTCAGCCTCTACGTCATCATGATCGCGCAGGCGGCCTCCATCTTCGGTCGTCTTGTCGCCGGCCTCACGGCATCCCGCTACGGTGCCATGCTGCCCTGGATCGTTTGTGCGCTCAGCAGCGGCGCGTTTTGCCTGGCGTGGATCGGCGTCGAGGCGCGGGGGAGTTTCATCGCGTTCGCGGTGTTGTATGGGTGCTTCAGTGGGGCGCTGATACCCCTGCCGCCGAGCGTGTTCCCCGTCGTGTGTCCGGATCCCAAGGTGCTGGGGACGCGGCTGGGAATGTCGCAAGGGATTTGTTCCGTCGCGAGTTTGATTGGGAGTCCGATCGCTGGGGCTTTGACGCACGGAAATGATTATTTAGGGTTGCAGCTGTTCAGTGGGCTGGTGATGGCCCTGGGCGGAACGAATCTGATCGGGCTGTGGATGCTGTTGGTCAGGCGGAGGGGGTTGGGGAAGTTTATATGAACGTGTAGTATCCTCGATGTGGCCGCGTGCTATGGACAAATTCCCCCAACTTACACACTTTGGGCCACTTTGGTCCCGAGTCAAGCCTATTATTCATCGCTGTGTACGAAAGTCCTCACGTGGTACGTGTCGACAATCGGGGCCAAGAACTGCATCACGCAAACTCTTCTCAAAACCGAGCACCATGTCTGCCCACTGGCCTCATGCCAATACTTGGAAGACCATGGTTTGCCCAATGTCCTCCAATCGTAAGCTCTGGGAGACTCTGGAGCGTCTTGACCGCTGGCGTGACCTTGGAATCCCTTTCGGCGGTTCTGGTGACCACTAGTATCTCTTGCCTCCAGCATTGATGTCTATTTTTCTCTGAAAGACTGATGGCTGAAGATTGTCGGTACTGCACGAGAGCGTCTCACGAGAATGCAGCATAGCCGTCATGCAGTACATTTCGACTAACTAGGGGGTTTCGAAAATAGCGAGTTCCTTCCTAAGCCTGCCACCTGGTCCTCCGCGTTTCCCCTCTCTCGTGGGTCGACAAGCATGCGCGAACCCTTGATCCGAGTTCACGGGCTTATGGAGGTGGCTGGAATCTTTTGGCTCGCCAAAGGGTGCTGCGCGCATGGGTTTGCGAGCATTCGAGCGGTCTTCGTTGCTCGTTGCTCCTCGAACTTCGTGGGCCGGCTTGGTCCGCGATGGCGCCGCCAAAGGCTGAGTGTTCGACTCCTCATTGCGCTCGACTCCGTCGGATTCATCGGTATTTTCGGACTCGAGAGTTTCTTCGCTCTCATCAGAGTCAAGCGCGCTGTCGTTGTCGTGGCTGGACAGGTAGCAAGAACGCAAGTGGTTATAACAAATGTCGAAGAGAACATGAACTGGCCTCGTTTCCTTGCGCCATTTTATCGAAGTTCCTGATGAGGTCGTGACGGTTCTCTCGCGACTCGAAAGATTTGACGAGTGACGCGCCTTTGATGCATTCCGTCAGCAAGCGCTTTTCAGATCGCTTAGCTTGGAGACTAAAGATTCCCGGATCAAGTTCTCAATAGAACAACGGCGTAAGGCGGTAGTCATTGCCAATGGGTGCATAGGACAGACAGAGAACAGAGACAGGGTAGCAAAATCCAACAAATCAATACTTGAAACCCTCCTACACCCCTCATCAACCCCCATCTACTCTTCCAACACCTTCGTCGGAATGACCCCCCATTTTTTCTACACAGTCCCTTCGCCACCGCCTTCAAACCTTTCTCTCCATTCTCCTACAACACCCTCCCAGCAACACTACTCTGACTCCGATCTTTCGTCTCCGTCTTCTTCAACCCCTTCCCAGCCTGAATCTGCCCCAATAACCCACTCCGATCCGGCAGCGCACCACCGCCAGGCGGACCAGGCGCATTACCCGGCGGCGGCGGCGGCGGAGCCGGCGGCCCCCCCGCAGGCGCGTCGAAAGACCCAGGCATCGGCGGAGGCAGTGGCGGAGCGCCCGGCGCACCACCCTCGGGCATTGGAGGCGGAGGCGGGGGCGAGGAAACCGGCGCGGGCGAGCTGGCGGGCTCGTCTTTCTTGCCGTCCTGCGCGGACAGCGGGCGCGGCGGGCCCATGGTGCCGAAAAGGATGCTGGCGAGGTGCTTGGCGCTGCCGCCCTGCGGGGCGTCGTCGTCGTCTTGGTCGTCGTCCGAGTCGGAGTCGTCCGAGTCCACAACGGACCAGTCGTCGTCGTCGGCGGGTTTGGGGGTGCGGCGCGCCGAGGGCTGCTGGGGGGTGGGAAGGGGCTGGGACTTGTTGTTTGCGTCCGTGTTGGAGAGACGGTGGAAGGGATTGTTGTCGCGTTTTTCGGACGCTTCAGGGGAGGTGACGGTGGATGGTTGCGGTGGGGGCTGCTGCGACATGCTGCGGAAGAAGGGGTTATTGGACTGCTCTGGGGGGCTGCCGACGTTTTGATCTTCGGCAGGCGCGGCGGGCGCGGGCGTTGGGCCGCTAACTTCGTGCATTGGGGGTGCTGGGGGAGGAGCGCTAGGTTGCGAGTCCGTCTGAGGTAGCTCGGTGCTGGCAGCTGGAGTCGCTTCGCCGTCCTCGTCGCTGCTATCGTCGTCATCGTCAAGACCCTCGAGTTGCGCCCGAAGCACGCGCTCGCGCTCCTTAGCGGCCTCGACCTCCTGGCGCTGTTTGGCCAACCTCGCTTCTTTGTCCGCGGCATCCTTCTTAGCGGCCTCGCGCTTCTTCTTCTCTTCAGCCTTCTTCAGCTTGCCGGCCTTGACCTGTTCTTCCAGAGCCTTGAGGTTGGCCTCAGATTCCTCGCGCTGTCTCTGCATTTCGCGCTCCTGTCGAGCTTCTTCGTCCCTATAGTTAAGGCAATTAGTACAATTTTCATATTAGAACAAAGCTTCTGAACTTACTCCATGTCCTTCGTCTCCCCCGCCATTGCATCCTGCTGCTCTTTGAGAGCCTGCTCCTTGATCTGTTGCTCGGCCCTCTTTTGCTCCTGATCGCTTTGCATGCTCTCGCTACGAGGCTTCCTCGGCGCTGGCGGAGGGGGCGCAGGCTTGCCTTTCGCAGCGGTCGCAGTGGGCTCCGGAGGTGTGATCCCTTCATCCTGAAGCCTAGATTTGCGTTCTTGTTCGCGCTTGGAGTCTTCTTCCTCGGCCTGCTTGAGCCTATCTTCGCGCTCCTTACGCTCGCGTTCAGCACGCTGAGACGCATTTTCGCCACCCTTTGAAGCTGGCGCTTTCAGGCCCAAGGCAGCAAGGCGCTCGGCCATACGTTGCTCGGCTTGCTGCTTGATGAACGCTGCTCGATCCTCAGCTGTCTTGTAGTTAGAGTAACTGCCACCGCCAGAAGCTTGCGGGGACAAAGTGGCAGAGCGGGAAGCCTGTGGACTTTCGGTTCGTCCGGTCGGAGTCGAAGTACGACTACTGTCCTCCCCTCTCTTAAAAGCTTCGCCCGACCGTGATTTGTCCTCGTTCCTAACCCTGGCCGACCGCGAGCTGCGCTGAAGGTCGAAAATGAAGTCTTTAACCTCATCCTCGACACCGAGCCCATCTTCCCATCTGCGCTTCTCGTGCTCATCGCTCTTGCTCGTAGAGCCCTCTTTGAGACCCTGCTCAAGGCTCTTGCTGTACTCAGTAACACTGTCCTCCACATCGCGTACCATCTTCTCGTTGTCTTCCCGCTCCCTCGTGACCCTCTTCGATTCCTCCTCCATACGCTGTGCCGCTGCCGATCCATCGTCTCCGGTCTCCACCTTCTTGCCGGAGAGAGCAGCGGACCGCTGCTGCATCATAGCCTTGGCCCGTGCCTTCAGACGGTCACCCTCAGTCACCGCACCGCCAGGCCCGGTGCCCACGATCGCGGACGCTGCGCCGGGGTTGGCTTTGGCGTCCTTAAGCCGGAATAACTCCAGCGAAGCGTCCGCGATCGCCCTCTCGCATCGCCGCACGTGGCTCGCAAGTTCCGGCAGACGATCCTGCAGTCCCTGCAGCTGGCGCTGCATGCTTCGTCTCTCTGCATCGCTGTCGCCCGTTTGAAAGACTGCGCTCGGGTGGCCATCGATGTCTTCCTGGATTCGGCGGATGCGCCGGAATAGCTCTTCGCTCTCTTTGCGGTCTTTGCGATCCAGCGCGTCTTCTTCGTCTGCTTTGTCTTCATCTTCGAAGTCCATGGAGTCGAGCAAGACCTGCTTCTCGCGGATGGCTTTCCTCAGTTGATCCAGGGTCATGTCGTCTGCGCTAGGTCCGCTGTCGCTCTGCGCCGGACTCGGGCTCCTTCCATCCTCGCGCACTCGTCGCCGGGCGGAAGAGCGATACCCGACGTCGTTGTCGTCGTTCTTGAAGACAGTGGCATCTTTTCGACCCGTCGAAGATGGCTGACCAGTGCCTCGAAGAGAATGTGACTTCAGATAGCTGACACCAGTCCTCTGAGGCTGGAGGAAAGCACCGGTGCTCTTTCGCTCGCTTGCGTCTTGCGATAGGAGGTTCTTCATGGTTCCGATACTAGCGTCCAAGTTCCTCGTACTCGGCGGGACAAGCTCCGGCGGAAGTTGGTTGGGCACTGGGTAGCCGTTCAAGCGTCGGTAGATCAAATGCATCGACACTGCGAACTCGTCCAGGTTGAGACGACCCTTATTGTGCGGGTCGGAAAGTGTCCAGATGCGCTCCAAGTCAGACTTCTCCAACCCAGATTGACCAAAGATTTCGATGGCCTGGTTGCCGGTAACATACCCCTTTCCGAACCCGTCCCATGCCTTGAACATCTCATCGTAGATCTTCTTCTCGTCCTTAGTAACAGCCCAAGGCACTGTGGCATTGCCCTGGAGACCTTGAGTGGAAAACCCCGACTCCCGACCAGGTTGCGGCATCATTTGTTGAGAGAGGGCCTGCAAGTTCGGAAGACCGGAGGCGGGAGCATTGACCAGACCCCACTGGCCAGGGGCGCCAGTAGGCTGCGCATTCAGGGGTTGAGTCTGGCCGCCACCGTATCCGGTCTGCTGAGGAGACAGACCTTGATTCGGGCCGAACCCTGTAGGCATTGGCGGCATTGGCGGGCGGGGACCGTTGTAACCAGTCTGCTGGTTCTGTGTCTGCTGCTGCTGTCCAAACTGGCTTTGCGGCTGGAAGCCCGTCGGCTGAGGCTGCATCTGCTGCTGGTACCCAGTCGCTTGCGGCACCTGGAAGCCAGTCGGCTGAGATGTAAGTTGCTGCATCAACTGCGTGTTGTTCGGCTGCTGGGGCTGGGGCTGCTGGATCTTGGGCGGCTCGTTGATCTGCGGCGTCTGTTGAGAAGCCTCTTCCTCCCCAACACCGAAAGAGATAATGTCCACCATGCTCGAGACCTCGTTGCGGATCGTCTCAGGGAGAGAGCTCGGCAAGGCCTTCCCAGTCAACTTGAGGTTGCAGAGATACATCGCAAGGGCGAACTCGGGAAAGAGCAGCGCTCCGCTCTTGGTCGTGTCGCACAGTGTCCATACCTGCGCCAGGCTATTGCCATCCAACTTGCTTCTCAACAGGAGATCTTTTGCCTTCTCGCCGCTTAATGCCTGTTCGCCGCCCGTCGCGCTCTTGAACAGTTGCTCGAACTTTGCTTGATCTTGCGAGGTAATGAAGCTGAGGCGGACGTTGGGAATTTTAGCTCCATTCGACTGCGGCGGTTGCGAGGGCTGCTGAGCCTGGGCAGGGGACGAGCGGAAGGAGTTCGCCATGTCAGCGCTCGTCATGCCGGTCTGCTGAGGTCGCTGCGGCTGCGCAGGGGGTTGGAGGCCATTCTGCTGGCCGCCAAACTGTTGCTGCGGGAATCCTGTTGCTTGAGGCTGAATGCCTGTTGGCTGCGATTGAAACCCGCCGGGTTGAGGCTGCTGCTGGAAGCCGGTAGGCTGGGGCTGCTGGTAGCCTGCTAACTGGGGCTGCTGTTGTTGCCCCTGTTGCTGCTGTGGAGGGAAACCGGTAGCCTGCGGCTGGATGCCGCCACCAACCCCTGGGAAACCAGTGTATTGCTGCTGAAGTGGCTGCTGCCCAAAGCCGGTCTGTTGCGCTCCAAAGCCTCCCTGCTGTTGCTGACCTGGGAAGCCCCCTTGTTGCTGTTGGCCATAGGGGAAGGATTGCTGACCAGGCCGCCCGCTGGGCCCGCCGCCGAGATATGAGTTGGAACCGGAGAACATGGCGACAGAATGTCTCACGGCGGCGAAAGGTGAAGTGATAGATGATGCAAGTCGAAGGATACACGAACCGGCTCGCGCGTCGAGACGTACGTAGCTTGCCTCGTGGCTGCCAAGCATGCGCTCGGGGCAGCCGGGCCCAGCCTCGCGACGCAGCAGCCGGGACCTCGCCTCACCGGGTTGTTGCGTCATCACCTTTCATCGTTAGATTGACCATCAGCATGAGACCACCGGGATTGGATTTGCACGGAATTGATTGATGGCAAGATTGCGGAGATGACTGCATTACAACACTACAGGGCGTTTTGATCAATTATAAAAACGATTCGAGGGTATCTAGAGCCAAAAATTACAACAGATCAATCCGGAGACTCAAGGTCCAGCTCGCCTCACCCCCGATGCTCCACATTCTTCCACCTAATGATTCAGTTAGCAAGCTACACGAGAAGGCCTCTTGAACGATCCAAGCATACTTGGTTTTGGGTATCTTGAAACTCTTCACCTTCGGCACAAAGTCCTCGTTGACATCTCGCCCATTACTTCCAGTCAAGATCTCCTTGTCTAGTTCGTCCATCTCCGGCTTGTCGCCCCCCGATTTGGTCCTTTTATTTTCGGTCTTCTCTTTGCTCGCCCCAGACCCGTCGCTCTCGTCCTCGGCGCAGCCACAGTCGTAGAAGTCGCCAATATTTGCGCAGTCAAACAGTTCCTTGTTCAAGCTCTTGTTGACCTCGTTGTGAACGTGGCACGCCCACGCTGCTGCGGCGCTCCGCGAAGACACTTGCGGCGGGAACTTCGAAAGGATTTCGGCTGCCCTCGTCAGATCGCCTTCCTTCCTCATGATATATCTGGGCCATTCTTGTCTGATGCTACTCACCAAAATGCGCAGCACACTCCCCACAAGGATACAACCTCTGAAACAAGTGTACGTAATCTTTCAGCGCCGCACTCTCGTCAGGCGTCGGCTTGTCCGGAAACCGCGCCATGATCGTATGAAAGAGCTTCCATGACGCACGCCCCAGCTCTGCTTTGGCAGTCTCGTTGCCCAGCTTCGGCGCTATTGCGTGGCCGGTCAGATCTGGCGTGGGGAGGTTGAGGTCCTGGTGTTCGGCGGGCCCGGCCTGCGCGGGGTTGGCAAAAGAGGCGGGTTGCGAAGGGTTGGAGTAGGTGTACAAATGGCCGTGGGATCGGAAGGCGGTGACGAAGACGAGGCCCAGGGTCGCGGACGCGGCGAGGATAAGGAGCACCACCCGGCGGGATGGGCCGGGAGCGACGGGCATGGTTGTGAAGGTGCGTAGGTTCCTCGGGTCAGGATATGGCTCTCATGTTCAAAGGCTGCATGTGTCGACTGGTGGAAGCGATAGAAAATATGAATAGTACGGAGCAGGAGACAGGAGGGACTGCTGTAGATGAGGTAGCGGACGAGGGCTGGGTCGTTAATAAAGTCGAGGCAGCGAGTGTTCCAAACCGCGATGGCCCGGCCCGTATCAACTGCCGAGCGGTCGGGTGCTAGCGTCGATCTGCCGGGCACCGCCGTGCTGCTCTCACTGTGCTTGGCCGAGATCGGAGGTTCACTCCTGCAGTGCGACTCAACTCCCCAAATCTGATCGACCTCGGCCTTGGCGTTGGATATCTCACAACAATCAATTGGAAGCAGCTCGCCAAAGTCGACATCTCATACCTGAATTGCCCCGATTCAACGTCTTTACAGATCTCAAAAAGACCAAATAGTGTCAGCATTCGACGACAATGGCGTTCGACTTTCCACCTCAGCCGGTCAACACCATTGGTAAACCCCCTTTAGCCCCGTTCCTATACCGAAACAACTGACACCGCCTCCAGACTGGGACGACGTCGGCTTCCGCGTCCGCGAAGTGAACGGCCACATCGAATGCACCTTCTCGAAGAAAACGGGCCGATGGACGGCCCCCAAGTTCGTCACCTCGCCCTTCCTGCGCCTGCACGGCATGGCGCCGGGCCTCAACTACGGTCAGCAGTGTTACGAAGGGCTCAAGGCCTTCCGCGACCCCAGCGACCAGCAAATCTCCGTCTTCCGCCCGGAGGAAAACGCCCGCCGCATGCAGCACAGCGCGCGCGCCGTCAGCATGCCCGAGGTGCCCACTGAGCTCTTCCTCAAGGCCGTGCACCTGGCTGTTGGGCTGAATGCCGAGTTCGTGCCCCCACATCGCACCGGTGCGGCGATGTACGTGCGCCCGTTGTTGTTTGGTAGCAGCGCGCAGCTGGGCCTGAGCCCGCCCGAGGAGTACACGTTCCTCGTCTTCGTGCTGCCGACGGGCGTGTACCACGGCACGCACCCGGTTGCGGCACTGATCTTGGAGGACTTTGACCGTGCGGCGCCCCTGGGGACGGGGAGCGCGAAGGTCGGCGGCAACTATGCGCCCGTGCTGCGGTTCAGTGAGAATGCGAGGAACGAGGGGTTCGGCATTACGCTGCATCTTGATAGCCAGACGCGGAGCGAGATTGACGAGTTCTCGACGTCGGGCTTCGTGGGTGTGCATGGAAGCCCCGAAAAGGGCGATGTCACGATCGTGGTGCCGGACAGCAAAAACGTCATCAAGTCCGTAACGAGCGACAGCATTTGCGAAATCGCTAAGAGCTTCGGCTGGAAGGTCGAGAAGCGCGCTGTGGGCATCCACTCATCTAAGTCGCCCCACGTCCACCTCGCTAACATATTGTTTAGATCAAATACCCCGAACTGCCCCAATTCACCGAGATCGCCGCCGCCGGCACGGCCGCGGCCCTCGTCCCGATCAAGTCCATCACGATGCGCAGCCGCAACGACGATTTCAAGTATCAGGGCGGCGGCGACCAGCCCGGGCCCGTGGTCGAGAAGCTGCTCGCACAGCTCAAGGCGTACCAGCTGGGCAAGGTCAAGGACGAGTTTGGCTGGCGCAGCGCCGTGGGCAAGGCGGTCGAGGGTGAGTATGAGGTTGAGGGGACGACGGGGGCGGAAGGGAAGACTAACGGGGCAATTCCCGGGCAGCTGCCATGAGATGAGAGAAGATGACGTGGATACACGATTGGTTAAAGCTGGATGAAGGAAAAGTACCTTATGTTTAGAGTGGTCGACGCATGCGCAAGATATCCCGCTGCAAACCCCCGAATGCTACAGTGTCTAAAGTCATCAAGTCATACGTCGTATATCTACTATTGCAGGTGTCCTTCATCTTGGGATGAGCATCACTTCTAATCTTTCACACCTCGCCTCCTCATAGGCGTTATGACGGAGTAATCGCAACCCTCGCAGTACGTCTCGGTCTCATCGGAGGCCGGATACCAGTCCTGCCCATACGTCGAGTTTAGGGTCACCGCATCAATTACCTGACCGCTCTAAAGCCACCACACCATTAGCATCACGAGAGCAAGCTTGGTCCTTTGAAATACTCACCTCAAGCCTCACCCATGTCTCCAACGCCCCCTCCTCCCCCTCCCACCCG
>JAWXCT010000155.1:0-20207 GCA_034509035.1 Saxispiralis lemnorum
CCTCTCACTCTCCCACCGACCCCCACGAGCTCGGCCACCCTCAGGCCGGTGCTCGTCCACGCTCCCGCTCCACCCTCGATCATCCGCATTGTACACGGTAGCTACCGCCGCCATGCTCGAAGGCACCTCGGGCCGGGCCAATGAGCTCAAGGCCGAGGGCGCCCTCGAAGCGTCGCGCGACCCACAGAGCAATGTCGACGCCCGCGCCGCTGAGGACGAGATGATGGCCCAGTCGCGCAAGGCGGGTGCTAGCGCGTTCGAGTTCGACCCGGACGCCAGCCCGGAGGAGAAGAAGGCGCAGATGAAGGCGGTATGTGACTGTATTGATGCTGGGGTATTGAGGGTGGTGAGGGGACGGGTTTGCTAATGGAGCTTTGCGGGAAGCATGCACAGGTCGAGCGTCCGCACCGGAAGCATCAAGTCGCCGCGCTGGCGACGGACCAGGACGACGGGACGACCGCGGGGTACGACCTGAAGGATTCTGGCAAGGCTGGAGCGATTTCAACGACCGAGGGGGAAGAGGCGGAAGCTGGTGCGAAAGTCTCGCTCGACTCGGACGATGTGTACTCCAAGACGGGCTGGGCGCCGCGGTTTGGCAACCCCGCCGACAAGGACGAGGAGGGCACGCTGCTGGACCACCAAGACATGCTGGAAGGCAAGCTCGACGACAGGTTTTTCGGGGACTGGTACCACAACGCGGGCGTCATCGTCTTTGCTTGTCTGTCGTCGTGGGTGGTTGCAGTGCTTGGAGGCGGCCTCGGCTGGGTGCTCATGATCATGGCTGCATGTGGGACCTACTATCGAACTTCACTACGACGCGTGCGGCGCAACTTCCGCGACGATGTCACTCGCGAAATGGCCAAGGCACGGCTCGAGACGGACACGGAAAGTCTGGAGTGGATGAACAGCTTTCTCGTCAAGTTCTGGCCCATCTACGCTCCCGTGCTCTGCGCGACCATCATCAGCTCGGTCGACCAGGTTCTTAGCACGACCACTCCGGCGTTTCTGGACAGCATGAGAATGAAGTTCTTCACTCTCGGCACGAAACCTCCCCGAATGGAGCACGTCAAGACCTACCCCAAAGCCGAGGACGACACCGTCTTGATGGATTGGAAATTCAGCTTCACGCCCAATGACGTGGCAGACTTGACGGCTCGGCAGATCAAAAACAAGGTCAATCCGAAAGTCGTGCTCGAAGTTCGCCTCGGCAAGGCGATGATCTCGAAGGGCATGGACATCATTGTTGAAGACATGGCCTGCTCGGGCATCATGCGTGTCAAGGTCAAACTGCAGCTCGCATTCCCGCACGTCGACCGCGTGGAAATCTGCTTCCTCGGCAAGCCTCAGTTCGACTATGCCTGCAAGCCCATTGGTGGTGACATGCTGGGCTTCGACATCAATTTCATCCCGGGTCTGGAGAGCTTTATCCAGGAGCAGATCCACGCCAATCTGGGCCCGATGATGTACAACCCGAACGTGTTCCCCATCGAAATCGCAAAAATGCTGGCTGGCAACCCGGTCGACCAGGCCATTGGCGTTCTGCAGGTCACTTTCCACGGTGCTCACGGACTCAAGAATCCTGACAAGTTCTCTGGTACTCCCGATCCGTACGCCGTTGTCTCCATCAACCACAGGGAGGCTCTCGGCAAGACAAAGACGGTGCCTGAGAGTGCCAGTCCACGCTGGAAAGAGACTGTCAATGTCATCTTGACGAGCCTGCGCGAGCCGCTGACCATCCAGGTCTACGACTACAATGAATACCGCAAGGACAAGGAGCTCGGGGTGTGCACGTTTAACCTCGAGCAGCTCGAGACCGAAGACGCGTTCGAGAACCAGCAGCTGGAAGTCATCGCCAACGGCCGCCCTCGCGGCGTGGTGCAAGCCGATATCCGCTTCTTTCCCGTGCTTGAGGGCCACAAGCTGCAAGATGGGACGGAAGAGCCCCCGCCAGAGAGCGCAACAGGGATTGCCAAGTTTACCGTGGAGCAGGCCAAGGACCTCGACGGAACCAAGTCTCTCATCGGTCAACTCAACCCCTACGCCGTGCTCCTTCTTAACGGGAAGGAAGTGCAAATCTCGCAGAAGCTCAAGCGCACCAACAACCCCATCTGGCCCGACGCGTCCAAAGAGCTGCTCATTACCAACCGTAAGAAGGCAAAGCTGGGTCTTGTCATCAAGGATGACCGGGATTTGGCAGCGGATCCCATCCTGGGTTCCTACCAGATCAAGCTCGACGATATGCTGGAGCTCATGAGCAAGGGTCAGGAGTGGTATCAGCTTGGAGGCGCCAAGACCGGTCGCGCGAAGATGACCATGCAGTGGAAGCCGGTTGCGTTGAAAGGCGCGGCTGGCGGCAGTGGTTATGTCACTCCCATTGGTGTCATGCGAATCCACTTTAAATCGGCCAAGCAGCTCAAGAATCTTGAAACTGTGGGCAAGTCTGATCCGTACATTCGGGTCCTGCTCTCTGGCATTCAGAAGCGCCGGACTGTGACGTGGCAGAACACGCTGAACCCTGAGTTCGACGAGATCTTCTACGTGCCGATACACTCGGCGCGAGAGAGGCTGACGATCGAGTGCATGGACGAAGAAAACCTTGGCAAAGATCGCACCCTTGGTCAGCTCGAGGTGCTTGCGTCGGAATATGTGCGCCAAGGCGAGGATGGCGAATACATGGTCCATGACAGCAGGAACGAGGAGATCCAGTCGCAGCTGCGCATCGGCAACAGCCCACCGAAGGGGACCCTCCACTACACTATGGCCTTCTTCCCCACTCTCAATGTGGTGGACCCTGAGGAAGAGGAGGAAGAGGAGAAAGAGAAGGCGAACGGTGACGCCGGGCGCGCCAGCATTGACTCTAAAGGGACGAATGGGACCAACGGCCCCAGGCACGCCAGAAGTAATACTGCCGGGACGATTGGCACCATTGGTAGCACCAGCACTGCCAAGAGCACTGAGCAAAACATGGCGAAGGTGCTTTCTCGCGGCGAGAAAGACCAGACAGAGGCGAACGAGGTCAAGACGCTGGAGGTGCCGAAGGTCAGGATCGGGGTGGAAGACCTGCCTCGCTACGGTAAGTCCTTGGGTGAAGATGGCGTTTTCTTTTTTTTTGCACCTACTAACAAGACGCAGAATCGGGTCTTCTTATTTTCAAGATCATCGAAGGGCAATTTGCGCATCCCGACAGCTACCTCGAGGTTGTTATGGACGACCATCTTTTCCCCGCCTACTCTACGAACAAGATCCGTTCGACAAACCACACCTTTAATGAAATCAGCGATGCAATGGTTCGCGAGCTTGACCTCTCCCGGATCACACTCCGTCTTGTGTCCACGATGGACAAGAAGGGCGAGGGCGATGAGGACAACATTGAAGCCAAGATCGCCGAGAACACAATGGAAACGTTGAAGCGCTGTCTCTACACGCCTACTGAGATTCCACTCAAAGATCACCAAGGCCGACTCAGCAAGGTCAAGGTCTCGATGCGCTACTTACCAGTCAAGATGGACCTCGACCCTGGTGAGAGCTTCAACAACGCCGGCAACCTGCGCGTGGAAGTTATGGACGCAGCCGACCTGCCGGCGGCCGATCGCAATGGCTTCTCCGACCCGTACTGCAAGTTCGTCCACAATGGTGAGGAAGTCTACAAAACCAAGACGCAGAAGAAGACGCTGCACCCCGCGTGGAATGAGTTCTTCGAGCTGCCCATTCGGAGCCGCACGGCAGCGGACTTCCGGGTGGATATCTATGACTGGGATTTTGCGGACAAGGCGGATTTGCTCGGTTCCGCACACATCCCTCTTGACGTGCTGGAGCCGTTCCAGGCGCAGGAGGTCACCCTCAATCTAGATGGGAAGAGCGGCGCTTTGCGGCTCAAGATGCTCTTTAAGCCCGACTATGTGACGCGGACAAGGCAGGGCTCTTCCACATTCTCCGGCACCTTCAGCGCGCCAGGCAAGATTATTGGGGCTCCCGTCAAGGGCGCGACTTTCTTAGGCGGCGCCGCCGTGGGCGGCGTGACCAAGGGCGCTGGCTTCTTTGGTCGTGCCTTTAAGCGAGTCACATCGGCCGGCGAGGAACACGGCGAGCCCTCAAATGCGCCGGGTGGAATCCAAGAAGTCCGCGACACGAGCATGGACGTCCCGCCGGGCCCCGGCGCGCAGAACGGTCACGTCTCGCAGTCTTCGGTCGGCGGCGCGAGCGAGAAACCACAATCGCCCAAGACGCCGCACCAGCGCGCCCCCAGCTTTGGCAACGCCGTGCAACCCGGCGGCGCCGAGTCGGGCACAGCGACCATTTCCGTGATCAGTGCCTCGGGGTTCCCTGCCGACACCAAGCTCGAAGTGCGCATCTTGCACGACTCGCACAAGGGCCTCAAGGACGTGATCAAGACCAAAACCACCAAAGCTAAGACCGGCGAGGCCACCTTCGAAGGCGAGAAGCAGGTCTCCTGCGCCGCGGACCAGCAATTCCGCGTCATGGTGTCGGACCAGCACACCTTCTCCTCGGACGACCTGGGCGAGGCGTCCTTCTTCATCAACGACCAGGCCTCCGGCGGCACGCAGGACGTCCGCGTCGGCAACGGCATGGTCAAGATCCGCTCCTCATTCGCGCCCACGAGCGACGGCGCTAGCAGCGTCGGCCGCCCCAGCTCTGCCGTCCCGGACAGCCCGGCCAGCAGCCGCCACAAGCAGTTCGGTCGTCTGTCTAAGGTGCCTAAGGACCGCAGCGTCACGCCCTCGGGTTAGCGGCCGCCGGGGCTGGGGCACGCGGGCCGGGGAAAAGTCAAGAATGGGTCGAAGAAGGTGTATGAGGATGGGAAGGAAGCCTGGCGGCATTCCGTGCCCAATATGGGCCGGAGAGGCTCGGCTGCCAGCGGACATCGGGAGCTGGTGGTGCAAGAGAGTCTCGAGTCTTTGCCATCGCCTACGGAGGTGGGTGGTGAGGGCACGGCGCTCGGCACGGCGAGTGTCGGCAAGGCCCCGGCTGGCGGCGTTGCTCCTGTCTCTGCTCGTGAGCAGACCAGGCCCAAGCGGAGTTTCAGCTTTCATAACGTATACGGAAGATAGGGAGCGTTTTCAGAGACAAGGAGGTCCGGATGAGGTTTTGCTGCGGGGAAATACCATTGAGCGGGATTGGAGTTGGAGGGCCGGTTCTCAAATATGTTTTTTCTTTTTATGCGAGGGTGTGGGCTGACCCTGGGAGGTGGAGGTGGCAGTGTACCTATGTGTCTATTTGCAACATGGAATCCTCAATACTCTATCTTGAATCTTCAGTACAATTTTCACACGCCCAGCTGTCTCTCGTCCGGAGCTCCTGTTTGGAGGACGGGTGCACGGGCCAACAAGCAGCGTCACAGCAACAGCTCACGTCGAGAAACTTCGACGAGCTTCAAAAGTGTTGACCCTGTGCTGACACTCTTCCACCCACCCACCTTTCTCTCCCCCTTTTCCAGTTTGATATCCTCACGATCTCCACGCATCACGCATATCGACCTCGAACAAAAGGACACATAATACACGACTCAAACGAAAGAACGAACCCATCAAACATGGCCGACGCTCTGAAAGCCGAGGGCAACAAGCTCTTCGCTGCGAAAGACTTCCAGGGTGCCGTGTAAGTGAAGCATTCGTGGATTTTGTACACATAGTGCAGCACATCTGACATTGCTGCAACCACAGTGACAAGTTCACCGAAGCCATCGCCGCCGAACCGGCCAACCACGTCCTCTACTCCAACCGCTCCGGCGCCTACGCCTCCCTCCGACAATTCGACAGGGCCCTGGAAGATGCAAACAAGACGACGGAAATCAAGCCCGACTGGGCCAAGGGCTGGGGGCGCAAGGGCGCCGCGCTGCACGGGGAGGGCAACCTAGTCGACGCCACCGAGGCCTTTGAGGAAGCGCTGAAGCTCGACCCGAGCAACGCGCAGGCAAAGTCGGGTCTGGACGCTGTCAAGCGCGCGGTGGAGGCCGAGGCGCGCGCGGACGGCGTCACGGGCGACCCCACGGGTGGCCTGGGCTCCATGTTCAACGACCCCAACCTGATGCAGAAGCTGGCCGCCAACCCCAAAACGAGCGGGCTGCTGGGCGACGCGCAATTCATGCAGAAGCTACAGAATCTCAAGAACAACCCCAATGCTAGCCAGGATATGTTCCAAGACCCGCGTATGCTGCAGGTCATGGGTGTGCTGCTGGGCGTGGACATGCAGTTTGGGGCGTCGGACGACGCGGCGCGGGATGCGGCGAATATGGCGGGTGCAGAGGGGCAGGTTAAGGAGGAGCCCATGCCTGATGCGAAGCCTGCGCCGAAGAGGGCGCCCGAGCCTGAGCCGGAACCTGAGCCCGAGCCGGAGGACGAGGAGGCGATTGCGGCGAAGAAGGCAAAGGCGGAGGCGGATCAGGAGAAGGCCAAGGGCACGGAGCTGTACAAGAAGCGACAGTTCGACGAAGCCATCAAGCACTACACCAACGCCTGGGACACGCACAAGGACATCACTTACCTGACTAACCGTAGCGCGGCGCACTATGAGAAGGGTGATTATGCGGCCTGTATTGCCGACTGCCAGCAGGCTGTCGAGTACGGCCGCGAGGTGCTCGCCGATTTCAAGATCATCGCCAAGGCCTTCGGCCGCATGGGCTCCGCCTACGAGAAGCAGTCCGACCTCGCTAACGCGGTAGAGTACTATCACCGCTCGCTGACGGAGCACCGCACCCCTGAGATCCTCAATAAGCTGCGCGCGGCAGAGAAGGCCAAGAAGACCGCGGAGACGACAGCGTACATCGACCCGGCCAAGGCCGAGGAGGCGCGCGAGCTGGGCAACGAAAAGTTCAAGAACTCTGAGTGGCCCGCCGCCGTTGACGCGTACACGGAGATGACGAAGCGCGCGCCCGACGACCCGCGCGGCTACAGCAACCGCGCCGCCTGCCTCATCAAGCTGCTCGCTTTCCCCGGCGCCGTCCAGGACTGCGACCTCGCCATCGCCAAGGACCCGGGCTTCATGCGCGCTCATCTGCGCAAGGCCAACGCGCTCTTCGCCATGAAGGAGTACAACAAGTGCATCGACGCGTGCGCGCAGGCGTCCGCTGCTGACAAGGAGGGCAAGTTTGCGCGCGAGATTGAGCAGCAGAGCCAGAAGGCTTTGTCGGCGCAGTATTCGAGCCGCGAGGGCGAGACGGACGAGGAGGCGCAGGCACGGTAAGCTTTGGACCCGGCATGTTGATGAACTGTTGCTGACGTTGCATTGCAGAATCCAACGCGACCCCGTTCGTATACCCTTTCTCTTGATCTTCCCTGATCCTCCATGATCTTTTTACGACATGGAACCGTATGCTGACTCTCTGATGCTTCAGGAAATCATGCAAATCATCCAAGACCCTATCATGCAGTCGATACTGCAGCAGGCCAAGGGCGACCCCAAGGCTCTGAATGAGCACATGAAGAACGCCGACATCAGGACGAAGATCCAGAAGCTCATGGCCGCCGGTGTGATCAGAATGGGATGAGCGACGAAGTGATTCGAGAAGAGAGAGGTGAGGCGAGGGCAGAAACATTTTCTGTTTGCAACTGTGGCGTACCTGCGAGACGTCTTTCATGCTGAGCGACAAGGCGGGTGGAAAAGCGGGGGGGTTTAGCGATGTGGGATTCGGCTCCTGCCTTTTCAGATGGTCGTATGATATGTTTCATCATGAACTTACTTGCTCTCAATGTCCTCCAATTCAAAGCTAGCAAATGTTGTACGTTTCGTTCGATCGTGGATAACTCTCGAGGGGCAAGTCATCGTCGACGTGCTCATTGCTGTTCCATTGTCTCTATCATTGACGAAGTGAGGTTGATCCATGCCAAGACTCAACTCAATATCAATTTCACCTCAAGTTCATCGAGTGTGTTCACTCTTGTTGCATCGAGGATGATGCGTGCCCGTCTCGTACAATGCTGACAGCCGTCTTTGCGTAGATCAATTTGACTGGGCGTTGCCCAAACTCATCATGTTCAATACAAATCACACTCCAAGTTGACATGCAACTTACGCGAACATCCTCGCTAATCGATCGTATCTACGATGTCCTCTCATTAGCTCGCTTACGCGCTCCCCATGCATCGCCAAAGTCAAAGACGTTATTCTCCAGCGTGCATGTGTGCATGAGCTTCTGCAACCCAGCCTTGCTTATTGGATTTTGCTCTTTCCCGCTTGATGGTGATTCGCTGCTTGTTCTTGCCCAACATGGCATATGGCGTTGCCCGAAGAACCTCATTTCAGCATTTGCTTTGCATCCAAAACTGGCAAGCTCGAGCATATAGCTACCTTATCCGTGTTTTGCATCACTACGAAAGTCGGAAACAAACGAAGTGCTCGTGTTCATGTGCTGTATACAAGTACCTCCGTATCACCACGGAACCACCGCGAAGTGATGGTCTGTGCGCCATGGCGCACCAAAGATGGGACGGCAGCCAGACGTATGCCGGCGACCCTCGACAGCCTGGAGCATTGGAGAAGGCGTTGGAGGTGGATGTTTAGAAATTCAATATACGCTACCCGCCGTCCTCCATGAGAAGCGCCACATCCAGCACTGGGGATTTGCCGCCCATCGCCAGTTCGCCGCCTCCTCGTGCCAGCCTCGCCACCCCGTTGAACTCCGTCGCTCTTGAAACAGCTCATCCATCCGTCACCTGTGCGAAGAGATATCTTCTTGGTGGTCTCGCGGTCATCATGAAACACATAGGCACCCTTTTGATCCGACTGTGGTCTTCAGCCTCGTTTCAGCAAGCCAAAGACGAGTTACCGTGCGTGTGCCGCAGCCGAGCATGAGATGCTTCTTCAGCGGCCCTGTTACATAGTCAGCACGAGGCAGCCGTGGACGTCGACGATGAGCCAAAAGTACCTTTGCTTTTCGACACCACGGATCAGCTATCCCGAACAGGGTCGTAGAATCTCGACGACTTCGTGCTTGAGCTAGCTTCTACCATGTATCTCAGTCAGCTGATGTTTCCTAGGAAGACACGACTTTCAACCTACGCTCCGTCCCGCCTGGACCTCCATTCCCATCTGACCCAGGCCCGCTCACGTCACTTCCCGCCGGAGAAGGTCCTCGACGGTTTCGGTTGCGGCTGTCTCGATACCGGAAGACGTGCCAGAGTAACCAGCGGATCACCCAGTTCTCCTCTTCGATCCGGTCGGTGTCGCGGCCAAGATCGTATATGGCTCGAGTCTCTGGTCTGGCCGTTCTGTAAATGTGGAGCACCTCCCGGTGGGTAGCTGTTTCGCTGATCTGGGTGTTGCTGTAAGGCGGCTCGATGTGTTCTGCTCTATATCCTGGCAAAAGGGACGCCGGATCGGCAGTCAGTCTTCTTCGACCTTCGATGGCCTCCTCCTTTGTTACAGGTCAGCAGCGTCCCCCTCCCTAAGACATTTCAGCATCCATACCTTCATCATGGCGTACACTCGGCGATCTCTCTCAAGCTGCTCACTCATGCCAAGCCTCTCGAAGAATCTGCTTTTGGACTCGCTCTGAGCCAAAGGGGTTCGCAGTGGAGCCATGGGACTGCTGGGCGAAAGTTTCGCGCGTCGGGTCGAACGACGGGTGAAACTGTCAAGACGGGCCGCTCCTTCCTCAGACTACACGCGCAGACGGCTCAAACAACACCGTTAGAGATGCGTTAAGGATACGTCAAGCAGTGTAAGACGGGAGAAGGCGCAGGTGCGGGCTAGAAAGTAGGCCTGTACGATGAGCGGACCTCAGCAGTGATGCGTGGAGCGCAGCTGACCTTTGCCTGCACGGGCTTCAGTATTATTGGGAGTGACATCGCAGCAGCACCATGAGAGGGGTCTGTCGCTGCGCCGCCACCCCCAAGAGTGACCGGGAAGTGAGGAAGGGGTCGGCAGCCGACAAACGCAAAGATCGCTTCGCAGGCACCCGATGCGCTACGGCAATTTGCGGCGAACGGCACGTTTTGGATCGCACGAGCGACTCGGCTCATCCGCGCATATCGACGAACGTCTGCAGTAGAGAATTTTGCCAGCCCCTCTCAGAGACAGCCACATGTCCCGCAGCGAGCTCTGTGCGGGAAACCGCCGGCCACGAATCATGCCGCACATACGAGCGCCAGTTGACCGCGTTGCTATTCGCCGGGCGGCTTCCGGTGCTTGGTCAGCTGGCTTGCGTGGTTGCTGGAAGAATGACGAAAGTCCGTGATGGTCAGGGATCTCTGGCATAAGGGGAAAGCTCACTGCAATCGATTTCACACCTACTCACTAGAACGGGAGAACCTTTCTCCCGGGCACAGACGAGATTTTGCGAAGCTCTAGCCGTCCCTTACACGAGATGAAGCTTCACGAGACGGCGACAGACTGCTTCTCGCGTGTTCAGAATTTTGATGAAGTGCCACTTCGAGGCTGCGACTCGGTACCGCAATCTCGGCAGTTTTCGCGATTAACCCATTCCCTGGTCATCGACCGTGCCGCTAGTTTCAAAGGGCTCCCAGGCGCTTTAGCGACAACCATGTTGGACTGCATAACGTCCACGTGGTGACCCACAGCGCAGTTGGTGACCAAGCAGCAAGGAGCCCATGTGGCCGCTGACTCGCAACGGTCGAGCTAACTATCTGGAGATTCACAACTTTCTGGAACGCTCACAGCGCACAACCATTAGTTTGCCTGGTCCTCGCTTCAACCCAATGTTCATCCCGTCGACCGCTCGTCATTCCACCACTCTGGTCGACAAATCCGATGCTGCTTTGGCGCGTTCCCAGCCTCGCTACTCACAGCACAAAAGCCGCCTTTGTTCGGGCTGTCGGAATCAACATCAGATCGATTCCCAGAATTGTTGTAATGGAATTAATCCCACGTCTAAGTCACCGCCAACTCGCGTCACTACTCGGTCCTCCGTGGTGAATGATTGTCGCGATCTTCGGCGGATGATACTCCGAGGGAAACAGAGCCGGCAGCCTATTCAACTAGGCGCCTGCAGCGCTGGGTTCCCATGTCGCAGATTTGCCGGCGGTGGGTCTGCTCACCTTCATTCCCGTTTTGCTCGGCCCGAAGACGTAGCTGCACGGTACACACGGGCAGCACGTAGCAGCTGTCACTATGTTCCGATACGAACGCGCGACGTGAAGTATGTAGCCATGGATAACCGTTTTCGAATTACATGAGTGGCGCATGCTCTCGCATCTACCCTCGCACGTTAACCTTCGCTTCGCCGTTTCGACGCACTAGCGCCGGCTTGTACCGATCCGCTATCACAGCTGTGACCGACCGCGACGGAACAGCTGATCCGAATCCCTTCCGGCAACGTCCCGCATTTGGGTTGTTGTGCTCGCAAAACCTGGGGATCGCCAGGTTGGCACACGACGCGCATCACGCGGCCGCATGTGCCACGTAGATTTCCTCGAATGCTTGGCTCTTTCTCAAGTAAATCAAGATCGGTCGACCGGAGCATGCAAGAGATTGCGGCCCAGGGCCGAGGACGCGCGGTGTGTGCAAGGTGGTAAGAGGTTGTGGAGTTCTGATCACATTCACCAACTCTTCGCCATATCAACGCGCGATGGTTTTTGGCAATGCCATTAAGAGTGTTGAAGAAACACTCGGCATTGCAGCACGACGGATAGCACCAAAATTGCGTTTTCCGCACAATGCGGCGTCTGTCTGATCTGCAATGGCGTCAAGACCTCAGACGACTGACTTTTTCTCAGCCACGCGCGGTGCCGCAATCGGTTCCTCAAGTATTGGAAGCAACACAGTCATTCGACAACACCTATGTCCTCCGGAATGTATGATTACCGGGGCCACCTGCCTTCGGAGCCGATTGTGTTGACTCGAGCCCATCGGTAGTCACAGACTATTCGCTGTGGAAAACGAGAGTAATCGGGACTGATGCATCCGTGCCTGCATTAGAGGGACGCGGCACCAAAATTTTGAGACGGTTCATACCGAGCTTCAGAGTGTGCCTTATGGTGTCTTGGAGAGGTCGGCGCGTCTATTACCGGGCCTCGGAACATAGAGGCTCGAGCGGGGTGGCACCGTCGGAGCTTTCCTGCTCAAGAAGGTCACTGAAGCTGACAACGAGTCCTGTTCCTACGAATCGCTGCGTCATCCTGTGATGCGTGGAGAAAATCGTCCAAGCTCGCCATTGGGGCTGTTCCCCTGTTCTTTGATGAGAAACCACCCTTCATCAAAGCAGCCAGGCCGCATGTGACGATCGACCATGTAATCGATGGTGCGGCAGGACCATACGTTCTCCTGGTGGAACAATGGAGAAGATGGAGAAGACGGCGGGACAATGAAAGAGACTTCACGAACAACGGCGGAGGGATATCATCGGATGCTTCCAAGCTGATATAAATGTAGAGAAAGTATGCTTCGGGAGACGCCCTTATGCTGTCTTGCGACCCTTCGAAGCTCTGTGTGATGGGGCAAGTCCGTGGGTCCCAAAGTGACAATGGATCATCAGACCTGCAGACGATACTTGATACGAGACCGCGCACAAGCATCGTTACTCAGATGATGAATGAGCAGGAAGAATAGCGACGAACTGATGACGGAATTTCGAGCGCTTGCCGCTAGAGAACGTCAGGATTCTCAAGTGATCATCCGGCGACCCCTTCTCCAACCTCCCCTTCTCCAATGTCCTCTTCTCCAATGTTCTCTTCTCCAATGTCCCGATGCTCTCTGTTTAAGCACCGCAGGCCAGGGCTTTGCCAATACTCGAGCATCCTGCCAAAATTGTCCCTTTTGTTGTTTGATTTCGCCCCGGATGTGTGCACTTCCTCACCTAACACGTAGCCGCAGGTAGGGACACGTTCCGCATTAGTCCTCCAGCTAGGTGTCCTCAAGACCGGCCGCAGAAACAACATAGCCCGTGAAAGGCTGCTTGAACAATGTTCAGCAGTAGCGGTTCATTGGCCAAAACCTCCCCCTGGCAACACTTCCGCGGCTGTTTGTGTGGATTCTCAGGTCTGACTCTTGTGACATTCTGAGCGAATGCAACTACAGCTTTTGATTAGCACCGAACATTTGAATACGTGAAAAGACCATTACTCTGCGGTCGCAAGAAATTAGTGGCTTCCCACTCCTAAGTACAGTAGAGCTCAAGCAGAGTGAAGTCGCTTGCTCTGCGGGTACTCCCGTAGTTTCAGGCATTAAGGCCAAGACGTTTCCAAACGCTTCTACGACTGCGAGGAAATCCTCTACTTCAACATCATTTTTGACCTTCTTTTCGCTTTCTACTCCACAACTTTGCTTTTGTAAGTGATACGCCTTTAATACTCCTTTCCCCTTTGACATGATGAGATATACAGCTGGCACCAGTCCTAGAAAGACTTGTACTCTTTTCATGCGGACTAGCTTTCTGCTTGAGATATACGCATTCTCTTGCCCTGAACCTTTTGCTCAGCCTTGCCAAACCACGCGACACCTGACAGACATGCAAATTAGCTGACAAATTGTGTTTTCAGTGTATCTCAGCACGATCTCACCTTCCAAAAAGACACCCGTGTGACAACCCGTCATGGTCCTCCACAACCCCAATAACTGGCACTGGGTGAACAAGGACGTCTCTGCGTGGACCCAGGACTACCTCACCAAGCAGCTTGTCGGCGTCAAAGCGTCAAGGGAAGATGGGACATCGGCTGAAGTGAGCAAGATCTTGAGCATGGACGGAGACGTCGATGTTTCGCAGCGGAAGGGAAAGGTCATCACCATCTTCGATGTGCGGTTGCAGCTTGAATACACTGGCAAGGTGCCCGCCAAAGGCGAGGAGCATGAGGAAGGGGACACCAAAGATGTTAGCGGGACCATCACGATCCCAGAAGTAGCGCACGATACCGAGGAAGACGAGTACGTTGTACGTCTCGTTCTTACATTTTTCCAACCTACCTTCATGAGTTTTGTGCCCACTAACTTCTCCTTACTCTTTAGTTCGAGGTAGAAGTGTACTCTTCCGACATGTCCAAAGAGCCCGCCAAAGACCTCGTCAGGAAGGAGATTACACCCCAGCTGCGCAAGCACCTTCAGAAGATCGGTCCTGCCCTGATAGCAGAGCACGGCAAAGACCTTCAGCATGCTGCCGGCGCCGACCCGTCTTCTGGCTTCACCAAGTCCAAGGTCATGGAGAGCTCCTCGGTCAAGCAGAAGGACGACCCTGCCTCCAACTCCTCCACCGCCACCTCTGCGCCAGCCAAGGGACCAAAGATCAACGTCACGTCCCTCTCGGATCAGCAAGAGTTCCGTGCCCCGGCGGAGCAGCTCTACGAGACCTTCACCGACCCTCAACGTATCGCTGCCTTCACACGCGCGCCGCCAAAAGTCTTCGAAGGTGCAAAGGAGGGCGGGAAGTTTGAGATCTTCGGCGGCAACGTCTCAGGTTCCTACACCAAGCTGGAACGTCCAACCTACATTGAGCAGCAGTGGCGGCTGGCTCAATGGCCTGCGGGGCACTTCTCTACGCTGAAGATCAAGTTCGAGCAGAACGACGTGGATGCGGTGACCATCATGCGCGTTGACTGGGCCGGCGTGCCGGTGGGTCAGGAAGAGCCGACCAAAAAAAACTGGGAGGAGTACTACGTGAGGTCGATCAAGACGACGTTCGGATTTGGGACGATTCTTTAGCGGCCTTCCCGACTATCGAGTCTTGGAGTGGAAGCAGTGCGTTCGGCGGAGGGCAGAAAAGCCCGTTGACTACGCGGCACTCCGCAAGGTCGATCGACGTGAGACGAGTCGCATGATAATAAAGCCTTGCTAGATGGAACAATGGACATGATGATTACGTAAAGCTAGCTCTCTACGATTGGTGCAGATGAGGTGCAGTCCCAGAGTTACATATCCGGAACTAGGCGGATGGATGCTCAGCATTAAACAGCTGTATTCATAGCGGCAACCAATGAGCGCTGTCGAGACACTGAGCCACGAGCAGATGTCTTGCAACAAACTTGTCAGCCAGCCCGAGAGCCCTTGAGCCCATGTTGAATGCGGTCGCATCCGAGCCAGCAGCTTCCATTCCACACCAACCTCCCCTTGCAGGAATGCACCACAAAGCCCTTGTCACCCACCCGGCGCACGCGACCAGCCGTGCCCCCCAGAACGTGTGGACTGGCCCGCAACCGACAACCGTCGTGCCCTTTGTAGCCTCGAACAAAGCCGGCGCCACTTACATTAACCGCCAGCATGGGCTGCGACCCTGTGACCATGTTCCTGCATGCACACCCATTTGCGCCGCTACACCACCGCGCTCCTCACGTCGTCATTGCAACGAAACAAACAACCCAACCATCCCAATCATGTCGCACAAACGCAAACACTTCATCTGCCCCGCCTGCTCGCCCGCAAGGGTTGCGAAGCAGACCAAGTTGAAGGCCCAGCTCCTTAAAGAGATTGTGTGGTGGAAGTCGCCTGTCGCGGTGTCCATCGAGCCCGCTGAGAGGGGACGCAGTGCCTCCCCGCGCACGTGCGAAAGGGTCGAGTTCCGGCGTAGTCCGGCGCCGAGTCCGCCGGGGCGAGAAGAGAGGGAGAAGTGGGAGCGGGAGAAAAGGGTCGGAGGGGCTGAATGAATGAATGGCTGATGGTGGTGAAGCGAACGAACAGCCTCCATGAGTGCCGACTACTCTGCCCACACCTTCGGGTCTCTGTAGGCTCGAGAGGCGTCTCCATCTGCCACCGCCGCGGCAGCAAGCGAACGCGAGAACATGAGGTGCGCAAGGCCCATGCTTCCGTCGATGATGACCATGGCCTGCTGATATATGCCGGCGTAGACTCTCACGCCATAAGAGACGGGTAAGCCATATGGCCAGCGCCACTCCTTTGACCTGAGGCGACGACTCAGAGGCTGCTCGCTTGCGGCGGACTTCCGTGTGAAGACTGTCTTGCTAGCAAGATCTCCAACGGGTCGTTTGCAGATCCGAGGAGGCTGGTGTGAGAGATAGGGCGCGAGTCTCGAAGCCATGCTTGTAGATCGAGATGGAGATAATGAAATGTACGATGCAACGTGAGAAATGAACATAAATGAGAAAGAAACCCAGCTCGATCGCACATCGTGTCTGTCCCGCCCGTATCTGTTCCACGACCCGTGACCTCAACGGTCGCAGACTTTCATAGGCGAGCTATCCCCTCGAAGGGAATCAGTCTTTCTGGGCTGCGAGCAAAGACGAGACGCGGGTTCACCCCTCCGAAGAAGAGGAACCCAGCGCCCAGCCCCTGCTCTGCCTTTCCTCCAGCTCTCATGGAACAATCCACCTACCTTGACCGGAGCCCGGGTGCGGCGGAGGAGAGAGAAGGCCGTTGTGTCAGCCGGGTATAGTATGCAGAAAGACGAAGAAATCCACGTATCGCACAGAAATAGGAAATGGTGCAGGCGGTGGGAGGTTGAAGTTTTGCAAGGGGTCTCGAGCTCCCTCAGTCTCGAACCGGGCAGGACGGGCCCTTAGCCACGGATCCAACCATTGTCGCGCCGCACGCACACCGCATATCCTCATCTTCGAGTCCCTCATCGCGCGTGTCGTTCCGCCGACCCCCAGCTCATCTTAGTCGCAACTCGCGCTTCCCCTTTCAATCTTTTCTCCCCCGGGCGCCCCCCCCTGCTCCATGTCCACGCTTATCGCGACCCGCTCCACACGCCCTTCAAAAACCCATCGCGCTGCGTCAGGCGGTTCATGCAGTCGTCGCTCTCGCCCATGGCGCGCACGAAGCCGCACAGCGCGTAGACCTGGTTCTCGCCCGTGTAGCGGCCGTTCTCGTCCACCTTGCCGACCGACAGCTGCACGGAGCCGTGGTCCTTGGCCTTGATGATGCGGTTCGTGGCGGAGCACTTGCGGGGGACGTAGCTGTTCGGAAGGGTGTTAGGACTTGCGTGGGTGATGATTGGGGGATATGTAGGTGGTGGGCACGCACAGGTCCACGAGCTCGCCGCGTTCGTTCTCCATTGTGGTATGTGTGGATCGGAGTTTTTGAAGTGAAAGGGTCGGGTTCGCGAGGGCTGCGCTGGCGGGTTGGCTGTCGTGGGCGTGGAGCGTGAAGTGTTGCTCGCTGTTCGAGATGTCGGGGTTCAAAATGCGGCAGTGCGCCGATGCCGAATCTTGGCAGGCACTCAGGCACCCACGTGTGTGCAGCAGCCCAGGTGAGGCAACACTTTTCGACGAGGGAATTGATTTGAAGTGATCTCCGTTATTGGACATTACTATCTCTCGCCCATCTAGACGCACCCGCTATAAACAGTGACAGCACCAAGATCACTGTACAGGATCCTTCCCAGACCTTCTCAACCCACGGTATCCCGCCCGGCCGGTCAACGCCACCCATGCAGACAGTACGAAATGAGAGTCCGCCCAGTGCAACAGATCTGATGTCTCAAATAACCAAAGCCGCCACGAAGAATCCAATCAGCGCAAATCCGCTGCCAGCAACGACAGTCGACGCCTGGCTTGTCCCGCCGCCATTCAGACTCTCCGGGTTGCCTTGCGAAAAGCTCCTCTGGGCGTCGGTGTCCGAGGTGCCTCCTTGGCCCTGATCGGCTGGCGACCCCGACGACCCTCCTGATGACCCGCCGCCGCCACTGGTGCCACCATTGTTGATGTTCGTGCCGTGGCTGCCACCCGAAAGACCGGGCACCATCTCCGGCGGGTTGTCATCTTCATCATCGTCGTCATCGTCGCTGTCATCCTGGTCGTCGTTCTTCTTGCCGCCCTTGTCCGGGTCGTCGCCCGTGGCGCGGAGGGATGCCAGCGTGGTGTCGTTGTTGCCGATGGCGACTGTGTCGTTCGTGCCGATGCGCGACATGTAGTAGTACGCGTCGTCGCCGTTGTTGGTGTAGCCATCCGGCGGGTCGTAACACTCGACCGTCACTTCGCTGACTTGCGCGAAGTAGTATCCGTTCTGCATCGCATCGCTCTCCCAGTCGATAAGACCACCGGCCCATTCGATGGTGCCCTGGCCGTTGCTGGGCAGGCCACCAGGCCAGAGCGAGATTTGGACGCGCGAGGGCGTTTGGGGAAACGAGTATGCGTTGGCCGTGTCATTCCATGTCTCGGACTTCTGCAGCGTGCGCACCTCATTGCCGTCGATCGACCAGGTGATGTAATCGGGCTTCCAGTCGATAGTGTACTCGTGCTCGTCGTTTTGCGTGTTCGAGGTGTCGTGCTCGCCGCCGTTGTTATCTGGCGAGAAGACCAGTTAGCATAGAACAAACAAGACGAGCGCTTGGCACAACGTACAGTTGGTGACCCCCTGCCAGTAGTAGTTGGTCTCGGTCGTCTGCAGGTCGTTCCCAATCCACTCAAAGTCGATCTCGTCCTGGACATCGCTCATCAAGATGAACGCCGTGACCACCCCGTTCCCCCTACTCGTCCGCATCTTTGCGCTAACCTTCCCATACCACACATAGTGCGTACTCATCAACAGAGTTCCCACGGTATCCGGCGCCATCGTGAGCAACACGCTATCCCCCCCATACTCGACCGGACGCCCACTGCTGACCCAATTCCCATCATTCGGATCACCCAGATAACGGGTGTTGGGCACGATGGTGTCCATGGAGTCGATGGAGTAGTCGGAGCTCTTGCACACGGGCGCGGCGACGCAGGACTGGAGCGAGAAGGAGCTGCGCGGATCGCAGCCGCCCAAGCAATAGGCGCCGACGCCGCACTGGCCGTACATGGAGCAGCAGGGCGCCGACTCGGGGCAGTTGTTGCTCTCGCTGCACTCGATGACGGTGCCGCCGGTTGCTTGGGCCGAGGCGCCGAGCGAGAAGGTCGCGATGAGCGCGGCGGCGGCGCTGAAGGTGGGCTTCATGGCTATGGTTGTTCTGGGAGACGTTCGCGCAGGCGAATTTTAGGTGGTGGAGGGCGAAAGCATGGAGCGGCGAGCTTGGTGGGAGGTGAGGGAGGCAACAAGACGGGGGAGTGGGACTCCTGGCTTGGGAGGCGGCGGAGAATGCTGGGCAGGTGTCAATGCGCAGCCGGGCGGAACGAGAGGGTGGTGGGCCGCTTTGGCGGGGCTGTGGGGGAGAAGGGATATGGATTGGGTGGCAAACGAGTGTGGATCTAACAATGCTGTCGATAGCGACGACCGTATGGCCCGGAAAAAGCAGGAGTAACAGGAAAGACACAGCAACGAGAGGAGGTGTTGGAGAGTAGTAGTGCAGTTGACGAAGCTGCAGGAGGATTTAGGTCGAGGGCGGCGGAGGTTTGGGTTGATTGGCGACGGGTGCACGCGCAGGCTAACCCGTCCACCCGTCCTGCAGGGCCAAAGGGTGGGCGGCCCCCTCTACTCCGCAAAAGGCAGTTGCCACACACAGTCTTAGCGATCTATGCACAGCATGTCCGACCAAGACATTCCCCACGGCCAAGCGCGCCCAGTCTGATACTCGTCTTCGAAGAGACGGTCGCTCGTGTGCTCGCTTAGTCTTCTTGGGGTGGCGAGCCGTACAGCCGTGAGGTCGAGGTCGAGGTCGAGGTCGAGGTCGTCGGCCCTACAGTCGTGCATTCGTGTGACAGCGGATGCTTGCTTTCGCAAGACCGATCGGGCGGGAGTCGTGGGAGGTACGAGATCTGACAGGTAAGCCCGGTCGTGCCGGGGTACAGACTTCCGACCTCACCTCCATACACGTTTGGTAGCGAAGCACCAATCTGGACATTCGAAAGCACTCTGCGCTCTAGTGTAGCTGTAGAATAGTTTAAAACAGATCGTTGTCTGTGTTGGAGAGTTAGACTAATGTCGGGAACATCTTGTCTGGACGTCAACGCTGTGTGACTTGTGTCGTTCGCCTGGGTTTGATCAGTTCTGCCATCGTATGCGCCTCGCCATTGTTGTAATGTTGACTTTGGTGTTTAGCAAAGTTGTCTTAATTCGATTGATTTGCTGTCATGCCTGGAGGTAAGCTAAGTTGATTTGAACATGTCGCTCTTCCAGTGGAGGCTCCCTGTCGGGCAACATCGATGCAAGGCCGGATATATCGCGAACATCGATGGGCAACGTGAGACAATCAATCCAGAGCCCCTCCACTACAACCATCGCTCTGACGACTCCGGCGAACAAAGAACACAACTGCCCAGCGAGAGCCTTTGTCCCCCACGTCCAACCAGCGTGGTAATCCCGTCCTGCTCCTTGGGCCCAGCCGCAGAAGAACCGCGAACATCCACACTCCCCTACCCCCCCTCACTCCACCCACTGCCCCTCTTCCGCCGGCGAAGCCACCTCAGGCACCCCCCGTCCCTTTCACACCC
>JAWXCT010000155.1:27508-37637 GCA_034509035.1 Saxispiralis lemnorum
GGCGGGTCGGTGGGGGTGGCAGTGATGGAGGAGTCAGTCGTGGCGGTTGTTGAGACGGAGGCTTTGCGTTTGGTCGCTTGGGTGGTGGTGCGCCGGAGCTTGCGGAGCATGGTTGGTGGTATTTCTTGAGACGAGTAAGCTCGCTGCAGGTGGTAATGTGAACCAGATGCTGTCGACTTCGGGATGCTCTTCTTGTCTTTTCAATTCAGGTGGAGAGCGCTTCTGCGCAACTCGATGCTCCTCGGTCAATCCAAGAGCTGTGTTCTGGCTTCAAATTCGCCATCAAATAGAGTTGTGGGCGAAGTGTCAAAGAATAAACAACCGACTAAATCGCGCATGCATTCCAAGGACCACTACGTCGGGACTTGCTCAACAAGGAAGGCGGGGTACACTCAAGTGTGTCACGTGGGGTGGCACTTCAGCTGTCTTGTTCATGCGGGCTGTGCGGGCACAAGCACAGGCTCGAAGTGATGCAGGTGCAATAGCAAATCATGCAGTAAATGCCTCAAGTACTCGAGGATTGCGAATGGTATCAAGCGGCGCAAGAAAGAAGAAACCCTGTCAAGCTCGCCGGCCGCGACTGCCGACTGCCGAAACGCCCCTCTACAGGAGCTGGATAGACTCCTCCAGCAGAAACCACCTCACCTCTCGACCTGGAAGTCCCAACCTAGTCCCTTCCCTCCGTCCAGCCGTCTCATTCATTCACCTGCACATTATTGTCCGCGACCGACATTCTGTTTCGCCTGCAACATCGAAGTCAGCACAAACTCGCTCACACCACCATAGCCAGCATCAAGGTCGCTCACCTTCATCATCTCAATCCTTGCCTTCAGGTTCTGCGTCACCTCCGCGGCACGTCTCCACTGCTCCGTCCCCCCTTCACCCGTCCCAGCTCCTCTCTCCCTCGCCGCCCCAGCGTACCCAGCGTACCCACCTTCCCCGTCACCTCCACTCGCCGGCGTCGCTCTCCCACTCGACCCGTTGCTCATAGGCCGTGAGTGATTCGACGATCCCGTCGACAGCCCACTCAGCTTGCTCTCGCGCTCCGTCCCGAGCCCATCAGGCATGTTCTCCTTGCCCTCGCCGTCAAGGCCAAAGGAGCGGTGCGCCGAGTGCGCCGTGTAGCCTCGCGTCGCGCCGTGCGCCGGCCTCTCACGCGTGGGGGACGCCACGCCGGTCTCGAGCGCAAGATCGCTTCCGGCGCGTCCACGACCAAGCCGGCTCATCTCGCGTTTTAGGCGATCGATTTCTTTGGACAGTGAGTTGGCGCGCTCTTCGGCGTTTTCGGCGTCGGAGCGGGCGCGCACGAGCTGAGTCTCTTTCGCTTTGATCTGGAGGACGTCGCGGGTGTGATCTTCGATGAGCTGGGCGTTGGAGTTTTGGAGCTCGGTGATTTGCGACGAGAGGCGGGATTTGTCGGAGCGGAGGTCAGAATTTTGCTGTTGCAGGAGTTCGGTAGAGGAGCGGAGTTCGGTGAGTTCTTGCCTTTCGGCGGAGCTGAGGGAGGAGGTGTGCGAGGGTGATTGGGGCTGGGCGGGTGGTGGTGAAGGGGGAGGTGCTGCTGGCTTTCCCAGCGGCCGCCCTGCTAGACCTCGCCCTGGTGCTGCGAGGCCTGATTTTGGCTGTGCTGGTGGATCTTCCGGGGCCGCCACGCTTTGTCGTTTGGGTGATGCAGCGCCTGATGAGGGCGCTTTGAGACCAGGCTTCTGAAGGCCAGATGGTGCCTTCAGACCTCCTGGGGGCTTGAGCCCGCCAGCCTTACCAGGGGCAGGTCGTGATGTCGGTTTGGGTTGTAGTGGGGCCTCTTCTGCAGGTGGCGGGCTCGCAGCCTTGGGCGCAGCCGGTCTCTTTGTCCCTGGCGCAGCCGGCCTCTTCCCTGCCGCCGGTTTCTTGCCCGCAGGTGCCGCTGCTGGTCTCGGTGGAGGAGCAGCCTTAGGTTTCCACTTTGCCTTGACCTCTGCCGCGTCGCTGAACTCTTTGATCTTGTTCTTGCGGATGTCGTCCAGGCCGTCAAGTTGGCTCAACATGTTTCGATCGCCCATGATTTTCCACAGGACGCCCATCACCTCGGCTCCTGCATCCCTCAGCGTGGCAACTGACTCCGTCAGAAGCTTCTTTCCGACGACACTTATCTCCTTGTTCTGCTCTGGCGTCGGCGCTTCTTTAGTTGCCTTGAGACATCGGATGAGATACTTTGCGCTGTTCTCCTTGATCTGCGGGTTCTTGTTTTGCATTGCCTCCAGTGTATCGGCCTGAATCTCGCCAATCTGTGCTGATGACAAGAAGAGAGCATCGCATGCTGCTGCCAACGCGTCGGTGACTGACGCCTTCTTCTCCTTGAAGCGCTCCAGCATGGGGCTCAGGATTGTGCTTCGGTACTTGACGAAAGGTCGTCGAAGACCTTTGGCGAGGCATTCAACGCAATTTGCCGCAACCATGACGACGTTGATGTTGGCGTCTTTCATACTCTTTGCAAGGCCCCGGACAATGTTATCGAATGGCCCTTCCTGGATAGCTGGTACGTTAATTGCCGCGTGGAGAGCGTCTAACGCGTCTTTCCTGTCTTTCCATTTTGACGAGGCGAGCTGGTCGTCAAAGTCTTTGGGTATCTTGGGAAAGACGTCCACCACTTCGAACTCCGGCTCAAGGTCAATCTCCCCACCGCCCTCTGCATCTTCGTCCTCCTCCTCACCAGCCGCTTCCGGTGCGGCCGCAGCCGCCTCCTTGGCGGCTTGCTGACTCCTCAATAAGCGTTCCTGTGTAGGCGCCGGCTCGGCCTTGACAGGCTCAAACAGCTTCTCCAGATCCTTCTGCTGTACCTCCTTCAGCTCGCCCCAGAACAGCGGTTTCATCGCATCTCGCAGCCACCTGTACATCTCTACTGTGAGATTCTGCCCCTCTCCGCGCACGTTCTTGTCAGCGTGCCCGTAAATCTTAGGTAGCTGCTTTATCACCGGCTTCGGCTCGACCGTCTTGCACCCATACGCATGATAGATGCTCGTAAGTGAGAACAGCGCCGCGGCAATCATCTTGGGCGTCTTGTGCGTCAAAAACGGGAGAAGCTCCTCGACGATCGGATCCGGCTTGTCGACCTCAATGAGCAGCAATATAGCCTCTTGCGCCGCCTGCTTCGCTGCCGGCCGCCCTGTGAGCCCCTTCTCCACTATGCCTGCTACCGTATGCCCCCTCGTCTTACGCGCGCCGTCCGCTCCGCTCGCATCGAGGAAAGCGTTGTATGCGTTTAGCGCTTCTGCCTGCGCAGCTACGTTGCTGTCGCTCACTGCGCCTTTCCAGAGATGTCCGTCCGTGAATTCGCGAACGAGGGGATCTGTCGGCTGGACGGTCTTGAATTCTTTTGCAGCGGTCTCATATCCGTTTTTCCTGGCTTTCCAGTTCTTGTGTGCGAATTGTTCAGGCAGGGGCAGTTGCGCCCATTCCTCGTCACCCATATCGATTGGGAATTAATTATTCCGGCCTCAAAGGTCGCGCAAGACGGCTCACTCAGATTTTCAAAGAGTTCGCAGAGCGCGCATTCGGCGCACCTTGGGTGCCTCGAGTAGTGGGACTTCGTTCGATCGAAATGTAGACGTGTCTTTATCATGGAAGGTCGCAGGACTGGTGCAGATGGTTCGCAGCGCAATCTGCTCCTTCGCGAATGTGCGTGAGCCTCGTAACGGTCGTGGAACCGTGATGTGGTAAGAACCGGGAAGTGCAGTAATGCAGCGCGTCCAGTGTGAAGAGGAAGGCACATGCAATCAACAAGGGCTGCGCCGGGCAACGAGCCTTGGCGCCCAAGCCGAGATTTTGCCGAGAATCGTCTCCTCGTCGCAGTCCTCGACGATAAACAACATCTCCAGATCAGCTTCGAGGCGCATATAGAATCCAATCTGATGGTACAGACTATTGTGATTGAAGATTTCAGAATACTACATTCGCGCCTTTTGCACATCCAAATACGAGATGAAAAAGGCTTTGATGTCGACCCCAATGCACCCCACAATGGTCGCCAGATGAGGGGACGAATCTCAACACGCAGCTAGTTCCGTGCTTGCATTTCTCTTCTGTCTTCTACATCTGCTCCATCATCATTTTCGACAATTTTCGTTCAACAGCTGCGCCGAATCTTGTCGTTCTACAGCTGCCCCCGTCTCTCTAGCAAAACGCCATTCCGTGAACCAATCGCTGCCGCTTGCTTCTTCTATACCCCTTCAAGCCTTTAGCCTGACCGGTCCATCAGTGAAAGGGGCAAAGGAGGTCAACGAGCGACGCAGCTATGGTCTTGGGCGACCGGCTCGCAGAAGCGGACATCATCCACCTCCAAGAGCTTGTCCTCATAAACGGCATCACCGCTCCGACCGTCTTTGGCGTTCAGAAGGCCCAGCCAGCCACCCTCTCGCTCGAGATTCATCTCCACGAAAAGGCATTCGCGTCTGTCGCACGATCAGACGCGCTCGGTGGCAACGGAAGCGTGCACTATGGCGATCTTTCGAAGCGTCTGAGGAAGGCGTGCTCGCAGCCCGCCAGCCAGATGACGGCGGCGAGCACGATAGACAGCGCCGTCACGGAAGTGAGACGTCTGGCTGGTGGTGCGGAGAGAGTGGCAGGCATGAAAGTCAGGGTCACGCTAGAGAAGGCGAGTTTGTACTCCGAGCGCGGACTGGTGATTGAGGAGGTCGGTGATTTCTATGGCAGTGCAGTGGATGGAACAGGATGGCAAGCTGGTGGAGGTTGTGTGCGACTCCAAGCAATGAGATTGATGGTGATGATCGGGGTCAATGACTACGAGAGACGAACAAGACAGCCGCTTCTCGTGCAGTTGGAACTGCAGTGGCAAGACCGATCACGCGACTTTGAGCCCTTGTGGAAGATTGAGAGCCAGCTCGCCGCAATCGTGCAGGACACGGTGTTCGAGACGCTCGAAGCGTTGGCCGAATATGCGGTCCTGAAGCTGACCGAGGAGCTGCAACAGCAGTCTGGAACAGGGTGGTCGCATCTACTGCTGAGATTCGAGAAGCCACAAGCAGTGGTTTGGGCAGATGCGCCAGTGGTGGAGGTCAGAAGGAAGATTTCCGCAGTTGGTGTGGAGGGAAAACCGCAGCCCACGAAGCTGGTGATCAAGAAGCCGTATGTCTGAGCAACAAAGCTGCACGAGCGTTCTTTCATCCTCGCGACGTAGCTTGAAGAGCATGCCTCGCTTTGAGTTGACAGCTCAAGCGGGAGAGGCTGCGACACCGCCCTGTTGACTTGGTCTTGTCCATACATGGGCGGCATGCTGCCGTGATGGAATTCAACTTTCGTAGCATTTTAGCATTGGTTGGCAGCAGAAAGGTTGACACGGGAACTCCCAATGGGGAAATAGTGAAAGGGCACATCCAATCACCATGCACTTCCCCAAGCACACCTTGGCTCGGTTGAGACAAGCCTGTCCCGTTCGGCGATAGCAGCGCGAACGTAGCGCGGTGGTGGGGCAGCCTTGCGGACTTGCCGGACCAGCTCAACGGCGTGGACGACACCGCTCAAGGGGAGGGCTAAAGAACGAAGCTGCTGTCGTTGTTTTGTTTACTTGCCTCTCTTCCACTCTGTTCGCTTTTCCCGATTCCTCTCCGCCTTCGTCGCACCTTCCACGACCTTCGTCTGTGCACTGTCTCCCCCCCGCCTTCCTCACTGTTTACCGCCAAGGCCCGCTGCTGTCGGACCCCTCCACCGCTCCTGCTGCAACCCACAAAAGCTTCGCTCGCCAACTGAACCTCGACCGCCAACCTCCCTTCCTCACCTCCTCAACCTTCCTCCTTCTTCACACCACACAAGACACACCAAACACACAACATGGCCTCCAAGCTCAAGGATGCGCTGCCTTCGCACATGAAGCGTGGTGCCAACGGGAATGACGACGACAGGCACCACGGCAAGTCGCAGTCTCACGTGGTAAGCTCCTCTCTATTTCTATCTATGCGTGCATTCTTAAGGTGGCAGTAGCAGCTGCAGCAGTAGCAGCGCAGTGGACCGCTTGATTGGTTCAAGAGATGCATCGAGAACGGTGCCTGGAAGCTAGGAGGCCAGGCTGGCAATCCTGAAAGAGCGAGGAACATAAGGAGCCGACCTGTCACAAGATTTTATTCAATGTGCACACTCCACGCATGCACGCTGCGGTGATCTGCCGCTGTGGCATGGCTCAATGGCAGCCGTGGCGACCATTACCCTTCACTGAAGAAGGTCGTCGCTCAATGAGCTCATCGAAGCCGCAGACCCAGGGCGACGTGGTGAACGACAACCTGCGATGGGTCTCTGCGCGACGTCTTTGTACAGCTTCCTCAGCTGTGTCCATTCAGCCAACCGTCGTTGAAATGGAAGGCATGGCTTATCCGCAACGCGAGCTGACTGAATCTTGTTCTCTCTTGCAGGCTTTCGAAAACACGTCGACTTCCGTCGCCGCATCGCAGATGCGCAATGCGCTCAACAACCTGGCCGACACGGTCAAGGACCCCAAGGAGAAGCAGGTAAGGATCTATCGACTCTGTTGAGAAACGAACGCCCGCACTGATAGAGAATACAGCGTTTCGAGACTGAGATGGACAACTTTTTTGCCCTCTTCCGCCGCTACCTGAACGACAAGGCCAAGGGCAACGAGATCGACTGGAACCGCATCGCTCCCCCCAAGCCGGAGCAGGTCGTTGACTACAACAGCCTGGGCAACACGGAGTCTGTCGAATTCCTAAACAAGCTCGCCGTGCTCAAGCTCAACGGTGGTCTTGGTACCTCCATGGGCTGTGTTGGCCCGAAGTCCGTCATTGAAGTCCGTGACGGCATGTCCTTCCTCGACTTGTCTGTCCGCCAGATCGAGTACCTCAACCGCACCTACGATGTCAATGTCCCCTTCGTCCTGATGAACTCCTTCAACACCGACTCTGACACCGCCAACATCATCAAGAAGTACGAGGGCCACAACATCGACATCATGACCTTCAACCAGTCCAAGTACCCTCGTATCTTGAAGGACTCTCTCCTGCCCGCTCCTAAGACTGCCGACTCTCAGATCTCCGACTGGTACCCACCAGGCCACGGCGACGTCTTTGAGTCGCTCTACAACTCTGGCATCCTCGACAAGCTACTTGAGCGCGGCGTGGAGATTGTGTTTCTGTCCAACGCGGACAACCTTGGTGCGGTCGTCGACCTGAACATCCTGCAGCACATGGTTGAGACTCGCGCCGAGTACATTATGGAGTTGACGGACAAGACCAAGGCCGACGTCAAGGGTGGCACCATCATCGACTACGAGGGCCAGCCCCGCCTGCTGGAAATCGCCCAGGTGCCCAAGCAGTACACCAACGAGTTCAAGTCGATCAAGAAATTCAAGTATTTCAACACCAACAACGTGTGGATGAACCTGCGCGCCGTCAAGCGTGTGGTGGAGAACAACGAGCTGGGCATGGAGATCATCCCCAATAGCAAGAGCATCCCAGCCGACAAGAAGGGCGAGGCCGACCTCAGCATCATCCAGCTCGAGACCGCTGTCGGTGCGGCCATCCGCCACTTCAGCAACGCCCACGGTGTCAACGTTCCGCGCCGCCGCTTCTTGCCCGTCAAGACGTGCTCGGACCTGATGCTTGTCAAGTCGGACCTCTACACGCTCAAGCACGGACAGCTCATGATGGATCCCAACCGCTTCGGCCCCGCTCCTCTTATCAAGTTGGGCGGTGACTTCAAGAAAGTTTCGAGCTTCCAGTCACGAATCCCGTCCATTCCCAAGATCCTTGAGCTGGACCACTTGACCATCACTGGTGCCGTCAACCTTGGTCGCAACGTGACGATGAAGGGTACGGTCATCATTGTGGCCACCGAAGGTAGCACCATCGACGTGCCGCCCGGCTCGGTTCTGGAGAACGTGGTCGTGCAGGGCAGCCTGCGTCTGTTGGAGCACTAAAGGTGTGTAGACGACCACCAGAGTGTCGACTAGGTCGACAGGAAAAAACAGCATGAGCATGAAAGAATGATGCGAACGCAGAAGGCAGTCGGACACGACTGTAAGAAGGAGGGCTCAAGAAGGTTGTCCCCGACGATTCGACGCTGAGACCCACTGCCGGCCCCGCACACACCTACCCGCCGAGCAGAGGGTCTTCACCGCATTTTGCTCTTTTCTTCATGGCTGATGGGTGGACGAGCCCAAGACATGGTGCATGGTGTATTTGCGGCGTCACAAATGGGAAGCTATGCGGCAGACAGTCCGTAGATAGGTGGTGCAAATGGAACGATTCCCCCTTCTTCAGTCGTCTCAGTCCTTCACTATGAACTATACATATTCTTCGGTCACGTTGACTTCGTCATACATACCATGTCTTTGGTTTCGAGAGGCATGGCGGCATAGGGGATCGCCCTCGGCTGTTAGAGGTGTTGTTGCCCAGCGGCTGCACCATGACGTAAGCTGGCTCAGCTGAGGAGGAGAAAGGTGAGTGCTCTGACGCGCAAGTTGGATCGACACGTCCGCGCAGGCCACCCGACCTGGGCGTAAATGTACACCGGAGGCATACGGGCTGGTCACGACTCAGAAGCACATGTGACACAGCCAGCGCTGGACTCTTCCGCCTCCGACTGCCCTTCCGACTCCTTTTCGCGGCTAATCGAGTCCTCCTCACAACATCCATACCCCACGATGCCATGAGCAACTTCGCTTGACTTACGACTGAAGCCCGACAGCGACCTCGACATGCCTTCTCAACCCTCAGAAATGCCCGGCGGCATGGCCGCCGCAGCCACTGCCGAGACCGGGCACCGCGAAGAGGAGGCCGCCGAACGACACGAAAAAGACGCCGAAGAGTACGAAGCCTACCAAGAATGGGGCTACCTCTTCAAGCCCGACAAGACCGGCACCGAAAAACTGAAAGCCCTCCTGCGCGGCCTCAAAGACGCAATCAACACGCAATACGAGCCCTCGGCCTCGTCGTCGCGCGACGTCGTGCGCGACCTCACGCCCACGCAGCTGGCCCACTTCTACCGCGACCTGCACGGCAACTACGACCAGCTGTTCCTCGGCACGCCCAGCGAGAGCATCGCCTTCATCTACAAGAGCCTGGGCTGTCTGCACTCGTTACAGCCGCTGCCCGGGACTGCGTTCACCGAGCCCGCCATCCCCGCACTCAAGTCCGAGGGCTGGGTCATGTGGCAGACGATTCAGTTGCTGTTGGGGCCCGATGAGCATGCGTCGTTCTTGATTGAGGCGGTGGCGAAGTGGGATGTGAGGGATCCCGTGACGGGGGAGGCGTTTCCGAAGATTTTGCCCAGGAGCTGTCTCCCGCCGGAGCCAGATCGGCATATGGTGGCGTGGTATGAGGGGGTGTCGGAGCGTTTGCGGAGTGAGGCGGAGGAAGAGGAAAGGCAGCGGGAGATGGAGGCGGAGAAGGCGGAGGTGAGGCGTATTCGCGCTGCGAGGAGGGGGAGACCAACGAATGAGGAGCAAGAGGAGGAGGAGGTAGAGGGGTTGGACTCGAGAGGGCCTGCCCTGGCGTATTTCCGCAACCCGCTGTTCAGGCATGTGGATGGGAAACCAAGTATCGTGCGCAAGTCTAGCAAGCGGCCGCAGCCTAACTCGAGAGGCGGGACGGTCAAGGATAAGGGCAAGGAGGCTGCTTCCACGGTGGGACATGTTATTCGAAATATTGGCAGTCCACACCTGTGGGATGGGAACCAACCCCATCACCATCATCACCACCACCACAGCAAGAGTCACAGCCGCGAGCCCGACCGCGACGGCAGACATGAGCACCACATGCCAGGCGACCCGCCACCACCGTCCAGCCGCGACTCCCACGACAGCCGTCTCCACCCGCGCAGCTCTCGCGTTAGCAGCCCCAGCATGGTTGGCGGCGTCTCGGAAGACGACTCAGCTTGGGATCGATCGCCTCCCTACTCGCCTCGCCTTCCATCCCCTCATCCCCCGACTCTTTACCCTAATGCAGCTCCACGACTCCCTCACGACCCAACCATTCGCCACACTCGCAGCCATGATCCCACTCCTAGCCAGCGCGAAGAACAACCCGACTACTTCCACGGCGTGGATCCTACCCAGCACCTCCACCCCTCCCCCTCGGTCCAACCCAACGCCCCCTTCGCCAACCCCTCTCCAGACCCCACTACC
>JAWXCT010000155.1:42866-64727 GCA_034509035.1 Saxispiralis lemnorum
CGAGGGCACGGGGGGGGGCACGAGGGTACGGGCTGGGGCTTGACACGGGAGACGTGAGAATGGCGGCGTTCGTGGTTTGTAAGTGGCGTGCGCGAGCTCGCGGCCTCGGCGCTCTGTTTTCGCGTCCGGTTGCACGGCAGCATTGACTCCGAGCCATGCAGCAAATCTTGGGGCGGAGTCGTTGGGAGATTTCGGAGGATCTGCACTGCATCAGTAGGGCTCAACTCGCTTTGGGCCGGCCATTATCTCTTTCGATCCCGGCAGCGCCTGGCCCAGTACCTTTGGCAAAAGTCGTATGCAAAAGTCACATCGTCAGAGTGTGCTGCCTGCATATGCGAGCATCAATGAAATTGTAACATTGGTGAGCGAGAGCTTTTCGGCAGAATGACGGTGCGGTGCTGTCCATGAGAACGGCGAAATGAGCATTGTGTCCCGGCATCGTCACCTCCGCATATCCATCAGTCATACATTTCCCTCATAAATCAGCTTCGCTTTTCCCCTGCTTCGCTCTCAACCTCTCCAGGCGAGTGACACGACCCTTTCCGATCCACAACTCCGTCTACCTCTTGCCTCTACAGCGTGTAGAAGAAATCCGGCCGGTTATCCCCCGCGATCCACTTCTGCTCCGGCGTCCTCTTCTCATGCAGCGCATCCATCTTCCCCGCCCTTCTCAAATTGTTCTGCCTCCTCAACATCAAATGCATCAATACCGTCCCTCCCAACAGACAAGCCGACTGATACGCTAAAATCGTGCCATGGCCCGTCCAGTACCGCCGCCGTTCGTTATCGAGGAAGATGTTCGACGACACGACGCCGTTCAGATTTCCCCAGCCGACGACGATGCCGCCGACGACACCCCGCTTGTAGACGCCCTCGACGTTGTTGGAGACCCAGGTGACGGTGTTGGGGATGGTGGGGTAGATGCCGCAGGCGCCGAGGAAGGTGCCCGCGTACTGGATGTCTGGGTTAGGGGATGCGATGAGCATAATGAAGCCGGCGATGCCGATGATCACGGTGGCCATGTTGCAGTAGCCGCGCCATTTGGTGCGGTCGGCGAACCACCCAATAACGATAGTGCAGGTTGCGGCGCAGGCGTAGGGAGGGACGGTCAGGAGCTGGGCTTGCGTGCCTTCGTAGCCCAAGCCGTTGATGATGGTTGGAAGGAAGAGGCTGAAGGCGTAGAGGGGGCAAAGGCAGCCCATGTAGATCACTGCGTAGCTGGGATGGGTGTTAGTCTAATCGTCCAAGTGAGATGGGCTCGTGTTTGCTAATTACCCCCAGCATTTCCAATCCTTGAGGGCAGCAAAGATGTGCCTCCGGTCGAACTCTTCAGAGGTCGAAGCCTGATTGTCCGCTGCTAATCGGCGGCGCATTCGCAGACGCTCCTTGTCCGTGAGGCACCGTGCCGTTGAAGGCCAGTCTTGTACCATCCACCAACAAGCAATGCCGACGACTATCGTAGCCAAACCTTCAAGGATGAAGATCCACGCCTGATGATATTAGCCCGTGTTTCGCGCTACCACCTCGGTGGGGTGAGTCCTTGACACATACCCAACCATCCAGGCCACCTATCCCATCCATCAGCGCGATGGCGGCCGCAAGCAACCCACCAAACGAGCCTGCAAGCGCAGCGGCGGAGAAGAACGTAGCGGCGCGCAGACCCAGCTCCTGACGCTTGTACCAACAGGAGAGGTAGTAGTTGACGCCTACGTCGTGAGACTGCGATTAGCTCCTCCACTCAACCAGATCTTTGACGGTCCAACTTACCAGGGAACAACCCAGCCTCGGTAAGCCCCAGAAAGAATCTGGCGGCCAAGAGACCCGCATAGTTCTCACAAAGACCCATCATTGTCATGCAGAGACCCCACCCTAGCATAATTGCCGTGAAGAAGTAGCGTGGCGAGAAGCGTTTGAGTAGGACATTGGTGATTGGCTCGGCGAGAGCGTAGGAGATGAAGAAGATCTGATTTTGTCAGAGCTGGACGTTGCCCAATTTCGATGGCAGGAGCTCACTGTAAGGCTGTTCTGGTAAGCATTGGGGTACTGGTTCATGCCGAGATCGTCTTCAAGCCCGACAAGACGCGCATTGCCAATGTTCTGATCGAGAAGATTAGCGTGCAGTCTTGTGCCTATGACAAACGATAGCATACCGTTCGATCGAGGAAAGAAAGCAAGTAAAGCAAGCAGAGCCACGGAATCAACCAAAGGTCGACCTTGCGCATTAGCCTTTTGTCCTGCCCAGTTGTCAGCTTGCATAGCCTGAGGATTACATTCAACCTCGGAAAAGGGATCATACCAATGCTGCGCGCTCTTCGTCGGTCGCCCCTGGGTCTGGGTCTTCAATCTCTTCCGTAAGCTCGTACGGGGTCCTGTCGACGGAGGCGCGCTTTGGATGGGTACTATGGGAAGAGGAGCGCGCCTCATCTTGGGCGGCTTTCTCGTCCTTGAGGTCTGCCATGGCGGGCAAATTGATTGTACTCCGAGGTCTTCACGGCCAAACAAGAAAAAGCGCGAATGGTATAACGCCAGCAGAGGGCGCCGTATCCCACAGTATTTAATGCGTGCCAGCTGTGTGAGGCGTCCGGACAGATGGGAGGAACCTCTCAGCGCCAATTTTGGTCAAGAAAAGAAGGAAGCGGCAGCGCTCATTAGCCTCATATTATGCATCGACGGCAGAGATAAGCCAGCGCCATGGCAGCGTGGCGTCCAGAAACAGCTCGCGGTTCACGTCACGGAGGTCTCGGCTGTGGGCACCTCCTCCACGCCCCCAGATCCCCGGAGGATTACCTTTGTGGGGGACGGGGGGCATGGGGTAGCTAGCGTCCCGTAGATCGTCCTGCCATTCGGGGGGAGATTGGGGCGAGGGGTCGCCAGTGCCTCACGTGAGCTCATGCATCGCTCTCGGACAGAACAAAGCCAGTCCGGGAATAACGTTCTTTCGAGCGCGAGTGTGTGAGGAATGTGACGCAATCTGCCCTCGAGAATTTTTGTGTTCGCAACCGTTGTTCGCAAGCACCCGGACTGCTCGTTTCCCACGGTGCAAGGTTTCAGTATGTGGCCGCAGGACGCTGATCCGGACGAATTCAACCACGTGAGGCGCACGCGGTTTGAGCCCAGTGGTCTCAGATATTGCAAGACGGTTATCGATTGGTGGTCCGGGACGGAGGCGTGCAGTTGCCAAGTCGGCCATCTTGCTTGGAAGCTGATCGTGATGACGCCTCTCCGAGCGGGGGATCTGTTGCTGGGATCGTGGGGCGTTCCTCCGGAGCAGCAGCAGCAGCAAAGGCGACGCTGATAATGTCCACGACTGATGATAGAAAGCGACAAGGCAGGGGCGAAAGGACGAGTCGAGCCTTTTCACAAGTCGAGAGGTGCGGTCTGATTTAGTGGCGCACACGAGCCGGCTTGAAGCCCGGGGACTCAGGCGTGGGCACGGTCCGCTTTCTTGCTTCTCCGAGGACTTGCTCTGCTTCGACTCCTTCTCCCCTCTCGAGGTAGACAAGTATCCAACATTTCGTCTCTGCGAGTTGCCGCGTTGTTCCATCTTTGCCGCTTTTGTGTATGGTGTTACGAGAGAGTCCAAATGACAAGGCACTCCAGCTGGCTCGGGTCTAGACATGACCTGGATACAAGAGGCGTGGACGTCGTAAGAGGCGCAGTGACACCGAATCCTCTTGTTCGAATGTTGAAGGAGACGCCGTGCTAAACATCGCTTGGGCAAATTATTACTTTTGACCTTTTGTGGATGCTCAATGCTTTGACGCCATGCGTCCCTCGACTGGATTCACCGAGCTTCTTAGCGGAACAAAGGAAGGTGTCGATGTGAGGGCACGCTGCAAACAACAAGCCTTCTGGCTGTGTTCCTTCTCGAAAGACACAAAGGAGTATGAAGGCACAAGCTTTGCCAAAAGCTTAGGTGCCGCCGCCATTCATGGACTTGACTCAGACACGCCATCATTCCAGGCCACGCTGAAATGGTTTGACACCAATGCTTCGTGGAACCTCAGTCAACTCTGCCCGTGCGAAGGAGACTGAACGTCCAGGGAATCTGCCAATTTGTTCAAAGACCTTCGAGAACGCTTCTCGACGGGGACCGATGCAGCTTTCAGGGTTCAATAACGAGCGCCAGAAATGTTCACGGCCAAAGACTGTGAATCATCAGGATCTCGTGAAAATTGGCAGCGATGCCGTAATTTGCATGCCAAGTTGAACCTTTCGCACGGGTTCGTCGTCGATAAAAGGGCTTGAGATCCTGTCAGCTAAATTTGCAGGCCTATGAACAATCAAGGAGCCGAAACATCTCAGAGATGGAGGCCTCCAAGTCATGAAATGCGGACTAGGTATAGTCACCAGAGCATCGCTCAGGCCTCCAAAAAGAACATTCAGGAATTCTCTAGACGGAAGGAGAGCTGAAGCTCGCGAGCAACGCGGTCTTGCTTAAAAGTTTGAGCATCAGAAAGCACCACATGAACAACCCAAAAACCCCCCTTCCACTTCATTGGCCACCTGTCATCCCGTGTACTTCGGTGGACAACCACCACTACTCGTAACCGTCAGCGTCACTCTCTCCGTCTTTGTCGCGGTCACTGTAGTCGGTCCCGTCCACTTGGTCAACGAAATCGTCTGGCGAGGCAGCTTCGTCGTCTCAATATCAATATTGATCCCCTTTGAAACAGTCACTGTGGGCGTCGACGTAATAGTCGTCAGCACCGTCGTCGGCTCTGTCACTGTCGAGGCAGGAGCCGTAATCGTGATTTGCTCAGTCACAGGCGTGGCGTTTGGGTCGAGCACAGTGACAACAGGAGCGTCTGGGGCGCGCTTCTTGAGCTTGCTGAGGACTTCATGACGCTCGGCGAGGAAGCGCGCTTTGGCTTCAGGATCGAGACCGCGGCCGGAGAGCACCGCGCGCTTGACTTCATCGGAGACTGGGGCGTCGGTTGCTTGGCCTGTGACTGCGCGGCCATCGGCGCGCTGAATACCCAACTTGATGCGGTCGCCCAAGACTGTCGCGACAGTGTCTGCATCGGGATCGGGCGTAGGGCCCATGATGCGCGCGTTGTCTTTTGAGCCGCAGCCGGGTTTGCCTGTGATGGTGGCTGTCGCAACGACTGTGGGAACATGCACCGTCTTGGTTTTGGTGTAGAGTGCCTTCTTCACAACAGTGACGCTGGGCAATGGCATGATGGTGATGGTGGGGTTGATGTTGATCTTGGGCACTGTAGTTGTCGTGGGCTTCCTAGTCTCGGTGAGTGTCTTCGTTTCCGTCTTGTGTACCGTTTCGACAGGCGTGGTAGTTGTCTTGACCGTGATCGTCGGTGTGGTCTTGACCGTCTCCTGCGGTCCTGCGGAGAGCGAGAAGTAGCGTTGCTTGGCGATGGGGTTGCATCTTCCATTGTTTGACAAGACCAGTAGAGACCACTCGCCGTTAAACAGATCGTTCTTGAGATTTTCGTTGCTGTCTATTGTCAGTCATCGCTGTTGTCAGACTGACATGGAAGGCTCGCTCACCAAGTTATGAGCTGTGGCGCGTTGTCAGGCTGAAGCGGGGTTTGCGAGCATTCCGTTTGATCTCCATTGGGGTCTGTCAAGACATTGTACGAGGTGTCATTCGCGCAGCCACTGAACCTCTGATGCGCTGTGAAGGGGTCGTCTGAAAGGGAATTCTGGAAGTACGACCCGCCATTCTCGAAGTCGACACCATAGACCTGACAGACGCCGCATTCCTCTTCCTGTTCTTGACCGAAAACATGTTCGCCCAAAGAGAGGACAAGGGCTCCTGCACAGAGGATTCGCATCATGGTAAGAGTAGGACAGAACCAAGTGTGGGCTTTGTTTGAAACGCTGAGATGCGAGAAAGGACAATCAGTACCTACCCTCGCCGGAGCGCTCGCGTTTTGAAGCAAGACCCAAGCAATCGTCTGACGGGCTGGGAATCCTATCCGTGGCTATGCCCGGTCGCCCCGCGAGCACGCATGGCTATGCCTCGCGTCAGTAGGTCCGGACGACTGGAGCGCAGTTTCTGTGACAACTTGGTAGGCGGAAAGGAAGTGATCGGATCCAGCGTGACGCAAAACGAGATCAAGGCATAAGCACCTGGGACCAAGTTCCCTTGTACAACTGGACGTGCGACAGAAAAAGCACGTCGCTCGCGTGGTAGCCAGGATAAGACAATGGATGACTGCAGAAGCGAAGTGCCAAATACGTCGATAATAGCGCCTCTCGGGCACCTTCAATCGCGCGTCCGAGAGGTTGATGATCCGTGCCTGCAGGGCTGCAGCGTGTGTGCTGATATGAGGATCCGGTGCCGATGTCAGCAGAGCCTTCGGCCATCGCCTGAGTTGCCCTCAGCCCGATTTTCCGGTGTCTGACTGCAACACGAAGCACATGTGGATGCAACGCATCCTGTGCTCCCACGAGAATTGAGCAGAGCTCCGCATGTTCACGTTGAGCTGAGTCCAGAATTTGCAGAGAACCGGTTTGACGCCGCGTGCTTGCGCTTTATCAGAACGCTATGCCTCTAGAAGATGCCTGTGTTGCCAACTCATTGGATTACGTAGAATCGCGCTTAATACTTACGGTTCAACGTGTTGTGTTTGAAGTCCGGGACGAGAGTGAGGTCGACGAGGAGCTGAAGTCGCTGCTTGATGCTGGGCAGCCCTCGTATCAGCTGACGGGCACGGCCGTGCCTGTGGGTCGGACTATAGAACAACGCAGTGTGAACACGTTGTCGCCGCCAGCGATACATTCAACAATTCCGCGACCGGGTTGCTGCATCTCGGCAACGTCCAATGGACGACATTTCTCGCGCGCTTTTCCGCATCGCTTCGCCCAAGACGAATACGATTCCATAGGGTTCCGGTGCTCGTTCTGCTTACGTTTGTAAAGCCGATGAGTATCTGTAAATCGCAAGTGCCATAGTGACAAAGTACAGGGATGTTCACGAGCAGACGTCTTGGCTGGCCCAAAAATAGAACAGACTCTTAATGCAAGACATCGCGAAAATGAAGTCAGCAAGAAAGAGCACGTTCAACAACGATACCATGTTCACGCATGTCAAAAAGCAACATGTGGCTGGTGTGCGAACCATGCGAATCAGTCATCTCTATCCCCTTAAAAATGACAAACCTCGGGTATTCCGCCTGTCCGATCGCTTGCATCCGCTTGAATCCCAATGCTTCCGGGAAAGGTGCTCTATCCCAAGCACTCGGATATCCACTGTGACCAATCGCAGCTCTCAGCTGACTCTGAGGAGTCTGCGTCCGCTGACCGCAAGTCCAAGAAGCCGTTTAGGCAATCGCTGCTTTTGATCACGAGAGGTCTTCAGCCTCGCCTAGCGCCTTCAAGCAGCTTCAAGCCTGACCCTTAGCCCTCTAGCTCCGCCCCGCCTTTGACCTGCTCTCAAAATCTGCGGCATTCCGTTGCAGCTTCCTGTTGGCTTCAAAGGCCTCTTCAGGAGGCTCGTCTTCAATCCCACGCTTGGTACCCTTCTTCCCATCCTTGGGCGCGTACTTCTCTTCCAGGAGATCAAAGAAGTTGTTCGACCGACTCTGCTGACGCTGCTGAATCAGATCCGCAAGGTCGCCCGTATTGCCATCGCCGATCGCTTTCTTCTTCTTCCCACCTTTGGCGGACTTGAACGCCTTCTCCTCTTCCATTTCGCGCTTTGCCGCCTCTGCTTCCTTGGCCTCCCTGTCTCTGTTCTTCCTTGCGCTCTTCGTCCTGCCATTCTTGCTCTTCGCGCTCTCCTTCGTGTAGGCTGTGTACGCTTGGACCTCTCCACCCTCGATCGCTTGATCGATGATGCCTTTGAAGCGCTCTTCATCTTCCACCGGATCGCTCAGCATAACATTCTGGAACACCTTCGTCATTGAACCTTTGTACTGTGCATACGCCTTCAGTACATGCTCGCGTTCCTCTTCGCTGCCCTTGTACTCTGTTGCGAAGTTGTCAATCGACTCAAACGTGACGGCATTTCTGAATTGCTCCGCGAAGAACGCGCGCCAGTCGAAGTCGTCGTCTTCCGCGTCTAGGCTCTCTGCGGTGCTGCCTGTTGAATCGTATCTGCTGCGCCGGCGGGGGTCTGAGAGGACCGCGAAAGCGAAGGCGACCTCCTGGAATTTGGCGTGCGCAATCTCCTTTTCGGCTTCTGGGGCTTTGTCTGGGTGGCATCTGAGGGCTGCTTTGCGGTAGGCTGAGTTGATCTGGCTCTCTGTCGCGTCCTGGGGTATGGAGAGGATGGCGTAGGGGTCGATGGAAGTGGGCGCACCAGGGATGGGAATGTCATCATCAACATCGTCGTCGCGATAGTTGGTGGACATCGTCGACGAAGCTTCTTAATCTGTCGTGTGATTGTTGGGTCGGCGCTGTAATGTGAGCCGCTGGACAGCAGTGCTGCCTAATCGGAGTGAGAGGTTGAGTAATTGGTAGAAGATATGGTGATAGCTCAGTACATACGCGTCGCCAAGCTAGCTGATCGTGTATGTCTGCTTTTTGGAGGCGGAGAGGCTGTGAGGTATGCAGTTCTTGAGGAAGTGGAGGTGGTGACGATGGAGAGCCAGAGACGCGTGGGACGCGTTCAACTTCATGTGACATCGCGTATGACGAAAACGACCCGAAGTTTCGCCGACAAACTCTAGCATTCTTCCCACCAATCCTCCAACTATTCATCACCCTGCCTCTTAAAACCACGACCATGCCCTCCCCTCCTCCCTCAACCCTCCTTCATCACCTCCAGCACGCCCTCAGCCTCGCTCGCCACAGCCCCCCGAAACCCACCAACTTCCGCGTCGGCGCGCTCCTCCTTCATCCCATCCCCAACGCCGACGGCCCTACCACCCCCCTCTCCGTCTTGACCACGGGTTACACGCTCGAGCACCTGCCCAACGCCCACGCGGAGCAAGTTTGCATCTCCAAAGCCTGCGCGTTGTACGAGTGTGGCGAGAACGAGCTGGGCCTGCACTTGCCTGAGGGCACGGAGCTGGTGACGACGGTGGAGCCGTGCGTGCGGCGGTCGGTGGGGAATACGGCATGCGTGGACCGGGTGCTGGGGTTACGGAGGGCGGATGGGAAGTGTGCGGTGAAAAGGGTGTGGGTTGGGGTATGGGAGCCGGAGATGTTCGTGGGCGTGAATGAAGGAAGGGAGAAGTTGAGGAGCGCGGGTGTGGAGGTTGTGTATGTGCCAGGACTGGAGGGGGAGATTTTGGCGGTGGCTACGGCGGGGCATGTGAAGGAGGGCGAGGATGGGGGAAAAGAGGATTAAAGAGGCCGTGAATTCAGCTATCGGTACACTCTGGGAAACGCTTAGGGTTGGCTCTGCATGAGCCTTGCTTTTACGACATGGGCGCCTAGTTGCCTCTCTGCTTGTCCTCCTCAGCATCCTTCGGCACACCCACCATCTTCGGGACGGACACGGCGTTGAGCCTGCGGAAAGCCTAGAGACGCGATTTGTCAGCGTATACTCGCAACCTAAGCCCCGGCAGAGCATGGGAATAGTCGCTGGGCTAGGAGACGACGCAAGCCTCACATCCCAAAGCCGGGTTCCCCACACAAAGCTCCACATCCAAAACGCCCACCCCTTGGCGTACCGCACCCACGAAAACGGATTCAACAAACTCACATTCGCGATTCCACTCTCGGGCAACTTCCCATCCCACTTGTCCTCAACCTTCTTGATCTTCTGGCCCTCCGCGTCGAGATGCACCAGCACCTTGCTCTGGATGGTCGTCTCCTTGTTGAGGCCCTTGACCACGTAGCGCGTCTTCATGTCAAACTCCATCGGGTTACCCGCGCTCTTGACCTCATGGTGCAGGCGTTCAATCTCCGAGAAAGCGGTCTGCAGGCCGTACCATTGCGGCTGGAACTGCTCGCGGCCCCGCGCGATGGTGATGTTGTCGGCGAATTCGGCGTCGTCGTGCCAAAGCTGCAGCTTGGCCAGCGAGGGGCGGCCAGCGAAGAGGTCGAGAACGCTGCCGAGGACGGTGCGCTGGTGGTCGCTCAGCTTGACGTCCGGGGCCGTGTTGAGGTTGGTGTTTTCGATCTTAAGATCGGGGATCTCGGAGGCAGAAGACATGGTTGCGGTTTGTTTGTAGGGTTGGAAAGCGCTGAGGCGGGCGGAGAAAGCTGTAGTCGTGGTGGGCTTGAAGCTGCTGATGTTGTCGGCGCAACGAGGAGTCACGAAAGGTCGCATTCAAAGGGCTGTTATGTGATGGTCGAGCGATGGGAATGGCTGACGGTTGCCTCGCGGTGTTTATGCTGCGAATTCACGTGCAGAGTCGATGACGTAGGTGGTCGTGCCTGCGTTTTGAGCGCGTCAGCGTGAGATCAGATCAACGCTGCCCTGGTCGATGAAAGCACACCTCAAGAACCGGTGTACACGACTACGGAGCAACGTCGCCACACGGAAAGTCGACTGCATTATGCCAACCTTCTTGTCGTCCATCATACGAAACATTGACCGAGTTTGCTTCGACTTCGGCACACGGCTGTTGCATCCTCCCCATCCCCTGTCCATACCACCGAACGTGGACTTGTGCCTTGAAGCACGCCGATTCCCCTGGCTCGCCGACGCAACATTGTGCATCGTCTGGTGACTGTTCAGAAGATGGGCACAGTCACTGTCGTGACATTTCCCAGCAGTCGTCTCCCTGATCTTGCAACATTCGCAATGTCGGGACGCAGTCGGAGCCTGTGCACGATGCCACACTCTAGCGTGTCTCCCTGAGAAATTCGTTGATTTGACTGCTAGGGGGTCGCCATCCAGCATCGAAAGACGCCTCCTCAAACTGCTCAGCTAAAACACTTTTCGCGGGAGTCTCGAGCTTGTCACGCAATCGCGGTGCCTTTCTTGCTTGTCTCAATCTGGCAGGAGACTACTCCCTCGCAAGGCGCCGCGATCCATTTTTTCCTCGTCCTTCTTTCGCCTCTTCTCATGCTTTTCGTGGTGCGCTCGCAGCTTCTCTGACTGTTTTCTGTCTTTGTTCTTCTTCAGCCTCTCCCGCTCCTTAGCTTTCAGCGCTTGTCGCTGCAAGCTCTCGTCGATCTGTAGTCTCTGCTCCTTGGAAAGAATCCATTGTTTCGCCAGTATCTCGCGCTTCCACTGCGCTGTCTCTGCCCAAGAAGTGACTTCTTCGTTGGTGTCTTTCACTAGCTTTATGCGTTCCAGTTTGATCTGCATCTCACGATACTTGTCCAGGGAGCCTTTGACTTTGAGCACGTCCCCAATTTCGACGGGCTTCCTGTCAACATTGAGCGTTGGGATCCCCATCCGGATTGGGACATCTAGATTGTCAACGGCACTGTTGGAAGCATATTCTGCACGTTCAAGCTCCTCTGAGCTCCGCAGAGTCGTTTTCACCTCAATCCCTCTCCCGCTCCCATCGTCCAGAGTGAAGATGACGTGCTTGGGCACATGGGTCAGATCTTGGGCCTTGACGTAGAGGACCTGGACATCAAGCAAAAGACCCACGACCCGCACGAAGCGAATAGGATGATTCAAATGAAAGTAGATATGTTGGCCATAGAAGCTGGGTTCCCAACGCAGAGCATGGATGTCGGCAGCAGTAATCTTGTTCCACGCGTACCAGGTTGGGGCCGCGGTGAAATAGCGCGCAGGAGGTATCGATGGCATTTGAGAATGTTCGTGCGTGGTCATGCTCAATTAGCTCGTTGCATTACAAAAGAACTGAGGTGATGGAGGAGTCGTATAGGTTCTTCGGGATGATCCGCCGGCCAGACAGTCAGTTTTAGTGAGGTTTCGAGAGAAGGAACAGAACGCGACGACCCTGACAGGAGAGTGATGCGTGATCCCGTGACGTTTGTGCCGTTTTCACGCTAATGCAAGCACTTCCGGCGGGTCGGGTCGGAGATGGCCTCGTCGTTGACCGCGGCTTGTGTGCCAGCCTCCCAGAGCTCGAGCTCCAGCTCGCAGCTGGAGGAGCATGCCCGCCGCGTGCAAGTCGCGCAGACACGAGCCTCATTTACTTGATTTGGCGCTGAAGCGAACGGCAATGATGCGACTGAAGCGGTGGAGCAAACGGGGATGACCCAGGCGCGCCCGACGAGCGGTCTACAGAAGACACCTCGTTGGCACCCAAGCTCCACGCCGAGGCCAGGCATGACGTGCATACATACATTGACCTGCATGATTCCACGGACTCGGCTTGCCGGATGAGCCAAGTTCTCTTCCATCTCCTTCCGCTCACCTTCAGCTTCTCTCGCAATTGCGTTCTGCTTGCTCAACTGACAAGCAATCATTCTTCTCATGCCCGCCGAAGAGTACAAAACCGCTGCTTTCGCCGTTACCCCCTCGCGATGAGCTCCTAGGCACTGCGCCGTTCCCCACATCCGCCCAGCCACCAAGTTTCTCATCAGTGCACTTGCAATGGCGCGATTTGACCAGATCGCAAGGCGCACGCTGTTCGCCTGCCTAGTGCTGGCCGGGCTCGCACAGGCGGACGACACCTATTACTTTACTGGCGCCGTCCACATTAGCGGCGGCAACGATAACTACTCTCCAGCCGTGCAGGCGCAGTGCCCACACGACCATCCCGTGGCCTGCCACAACATCCAACAGCCCAACTAGTATGCTGCACCTTACTTCCTCTGCTTCCTGCAGTCTACTCGTGCCTGATCAAATTGCTCCAGCTGTTGCCCATCCGACCACACCTGCTCCTACGCCTCCGATCAAACTGTAGCCTGTTGTCCCACAGGCCATCAGTGCTCCGGCTGGAGTAGCGGCGAGGGCGCCTACGTGGGCGCGAACGATCAGAACTATCACCCACCTCCCACGACCGTCTATGAGCCCGCGCCAACAAACTACGACGATGGAAGCTACGTGGCGGGCGGCGCGGCGGTAAACGACAACAATGATCAGCAGGTGAATTATGGGGATCAGCAATACTGCCAGACACTGGTCGCCGAGGGTCCAGGCCTGCCCACGACTGACCAAGGTGAATGCGGGACCATCTTGATTGTGGAGGACGGAGCAGGTGTGAAGTTGACGCAGAAGATTGCATGGTGGGTTGCTGGCATTCTGACGCTGCAAGCGCTCGGGGGCGGGCTGCTGGTTCGGTGGTGAGGACGCAAGCAAGTTCGTCTCACGAACGTCGAAGAGACACTCAGATGTTGACGGTTTCAATGATACACGATTTCATAACAGATGATGTCCTCGAGGGCGGCGTAAAGGAGCTGTACAGGTTTGGTTGCTGAAGTGGGATCATGAAGAAATGTGTCCAGAGGATATGGGATAAGAGAGTAATGAGCAACCTGCAACGAAGGAGAACTTTCTACGTTTCCTTTTTCTTTCTCGCATGAGGCCTGTCATCAGGGCTCGTCTTCGGCAGCAGAATTCTGCCGCTTGAGCCGTGAGAAAACAAGATAAGACTTGTTTTGACAAAGACAACCATGAAAGTCATACTTACAGGCGTATTCTTGCTTCGGAGCAGCTACTCAAGATTTACACATCCACGACTGCCTGTCCGCGAGAAAGTACTGTCGCGCCCAAACGCGCACACGCAGCCGAAGGGGGTGACATCAGCCTTACACCGACCCCCGACGCGTTCCGTGCCTTGAAAAACAATCCCAACCAAGGAAAGGGTTCAAAAGGGGTCATCTTTCTTGCAAAATCTCAAACGTTGCGCTCCGCGGAAGCAACGGCAATGCGTGCGACTTGGTGACCCGTGCCGATCAGCCCCCATCCTTCGACCTCCTTCGGCCGGCATGGAGTCTTTCCTCTCTCGCTCCCTCGCGCAGCTTGCGCCAAAGGGCACCAGGGCCTCGCTCTGGGCCTGCAGCAGCTCACAGTTCACCAGTCAATCGCACACACAACACTCGTACCCAGCGCGATCCTTCTCCTCTACCGCGCCGAATCAGATCAAACCAAAGCAGGACTTCGAAACCCGCCCCCCAGAAAACAGCGTGCACTCACAACTCGCTGCCGACGTATCGCAGCACATCACTCAGGAAGAAAAGAGCCATTTCGAGCGTATAGAAGAAGAGAGCAAAGAGAAGCAGGTCCGCTCGCCATGGATGCGGCAAGGCTCGGACGCGGCGCCCGTGATGCGGCATCGCAGCGCCGGCGCCATGACCAAGGGCAAGCTGCTCACGACCCCGAGTCGCATGCTGAAGCTCATCCTGCCCCTGTCGACGCGTGACCGGAACAAGGATCGCAAGGACGTAGAGCCGCTGGCGCTGCTCGTGCACCCGCAACAACCTCTAAGCTACCTGGAACGCCTGATTCAGAGCGAGCTGCCCATGCTTGAGGACACAGACAAGGAGCGCGCGCCCAAGGTGACATTTCGCGCGCAATTCTCGAACGAAGAGAAGGTCGGCGACGACGGCAAAGCCATCGAGGAAGAAGAAGCGACTCGCCGCGCAAAGGAGCCTAAGATCCCCAACGCCGAGCAGACCATTGTCGATGGCAAAGTCCAGAAAACAGGCAAGGTGCAGTCCAAAGAAGACGCCGCCAACGTCCCTGTTCACGGCCACGCCGATCGCACACACCCCGCTCGGAAGAAGGACGACCCTGATGACCCCGAGGAGCCCTCGTTCGTGCGCTGGTCCCCCTCTACTGAGATTGGCGACTTCATCCGCGATGCTGCGCGCGGCAAGGAATTTGCTGTCGAGATCGAAGGCGCGCCGCCTATCTACGTTGGCGTCCCCTCTTTCAACGACCGCACCTACTACCTCCGTGTCCGGCTACGGAAGACCGCGAACCGCATTCTGCAGCAGGCCGACATCAAGCGCGAGTGCGACGCCACAGCACACAGAGGCGCACAGCGCGTTGTTCAGGGCGGCTTCGTGGGCATGATAGGGTGGTTCTTCCTAGTAGCGCACCTTACGTTCAACACCTCTCTTGGCTGGGATGTTATGGAGCCGGTCACATATCTGGTCGGGCTCAGCACCGTGATATCTGGGTATATGTGGTTTATTTGGCACAACAGGCACGCGATTTCCTTTTTTGCCTCAGGCACTAACACACCGTGACAGCGGCTAACACAGAGTTAGGGAGGTTTCGTACCGAGCTGCCATGAACGTGACGGTCTCGCGACGACAGGCGCAATTGTACCAGCAGAAGGGCTTTGACCTGCAGCGTTGGGAGGGTCTCGTCGAAGAAGGCAACCGGCTGCGGAGGGAGATCAGGCTCGTAGCGGACGAGTACGACGTGGAGTGGGACGAGAGCAAGGACGCTGGAGACGAGAGGGTCAGTGAGGCGTTGAAGGAGAAGAGGGAAAAGAAGAAGAACGGGGATACGAAGGGCAACAAGGAGGATGACGATTAGAAGGCGAGCGCTGTTTTGCGGAGCAAGCAATGCTATGCTTTTGTCGGATAAAGATGTTTTGGTGTGTCGGTTTTCTGCCGCACCGTTGAGCAATGCTTGTATTGTGCTCTTCTTAAGTCTTGCCAGGCGGTTATAAGAGGTTGTTGGGTACATGCAAGACTGGAGCATGCAAGCCCGCAACTTGGCGTGATTGAGACGGGGCTTTAAAACAGACTACTCTTGTACATATTACTGTATCTCTATCAGTGTACACCGAGGTAAACCTCATCACATCAAACCAGAACGGTTGGCCTCGTACTGTACATCTAGACAGGCGCCACCGCCCGCCCAACCAAAGGATTCAAAAGCGCCACCGCCCACTCATAAGTCGTAAATAACACCCCCCCGCTGAAGACTGTCCTCCCCAACCTCATCGTCGTCCCGCGCCAAAATCCCCTCAGACCATACTCCGCCCACAGCGACCTCACTGCGACCGCAACCGCCACCCCTCGCGCACTCTGACAACGCGTCTTGACCGTATCAAACGGCTGCGTCGCCAGCGTCGTCACGGTCCCCGCCACACACCCATTGGCAAAATTTGTCGCCGTCGACTGCGGAACCCCGCGCTCCCGCTCCCAGTCCTTCAGGATCGAGTACGTCCCCAGCCGGCACGCTGTCGCGCCTGCCTGCTTCAGCGTCGTCCCCGCTAACCCGGCGTAGAGCCCCCGCACGCCCGATTCGGCGACAATGGTGCGCAGCGCATGCACATTCGACGTGAACCGCCGCTCCGAACGCGCGTCGTCAATCAGCGCCGTCTTGATGCGCTCCGTCGGCGTCACAGCCGTGAAAGACGCAACAACACCGGACGCCATGCCCGCGCTGAGACTGCGAACCGGCGTTAGGCTGCCCGTCTCCGGGTCGCTGAAGGCGGATTTGATGTAGTCGAAGGTAAGGAAGCGAAGGGCATCCTTAGCTACGGAGCCGACGACTAGCGCGCTGCAGCCTTTGTACAGCGCTGCGAGGCCCTCGGTGCGGCGGACGGTGAGGATGACGCTGAAGGGGTTGCGGGGGGTCGGGACGTTGCGGGTTTCGTGGAGCTGGACGCGGGTTTTGGCGAATTCAAAGGGGTACTGAGATGGAAAGTTTAGATCGGCCTTGAGTTTCATGTTGCTGTTGGGAGACGTACGGTTGCGAAGGCTTCGACGGCGCCTGCGATGCCGCCGGCCATCAGAGAGACCACCGGGGGCGTTTTGGAGTCCTGGGCGCTCTTGTTAGCCTCGAGTAGGTTGGTTGACCGTGATATGATCTTACATGGCTCATGTCTGGAATCCAATATGTGCCGTACTGTACGGGAAACAGCAAAATTCGACAGAGACGCTTGTCAAAAAGACAGAATTCTGAACATTTCACTTTCACTGCTGGACAGCGTGAAGTTCAGAGCAGCCGAGGTCTGTCAATTTGTCTTGTAGCAAACGCCAAGACTTTTTTGGAGACTTCACGTCTTCAGCAAGACTTTATCTTATCATCATTATTCTTCCACTGCTGCCAGCAAACACCGCTTGCCTCAGTTGCTTGATGAAAATCACGAGGGCCACTTTTGAAGTCGAGCTTCTACTCAGCAACAGCCTGGGTGTGGAGCTACAGGAAAAGCTGAAGTCCAGCGTCACGCACGTCTCATCATGGCCTCTTCTTTGGGTGCAAGTAACTTCATTCGCCCATCCAGCTCAGGCCAATGGACCATTAGATACGTTTTGAGTTTACTCTCGCATCCAAACGGAGCGCTCTACAGTTACTTCGAGTCTCCCGCCTGCCGCGTGGCTTTACGAACGAGAGCAAGTCGTGCTGAGATGCGCGTGAAAATGGATCAAGATGTGCTGGACCTGACCTGGACATGCTGGACGTCACCCATTGTGCATGACTATGATGAGTCCGCTGCAGCTGTTTGACCGCTCTCACGAGCTCACGATGTCGCACCAGTGGATCGGTTCGCATCAGCAGCTTTCTCGAGCCAATATCTGCCAGATTCCGAAAGACTTGATGGCAACCTTGCAAAAATCAAAAACATACGACAGAGGGTACTCGACGCTGGTCCACCCACGCTACTACTAGTCATCCACTTCGCTGCTCAATTAAGCAGAGCGGACGGGATGCCATTCTTTCAGCGATCTATGATCGTACGTAATGTGCCAGGTCTTCGGAATACATACGTGCAGTGAAATTTCTTCGAGGCCAGGTAACTACTCGTATATTGAGGAACCTGAAACTCTCGAGATCTTGACAGATCAAGCACTGGAGACTCGCAGCAAGGCAATCGATTTCTAGCCGCATCTATATCCTGCTTGACCGTCACTAGGCAGAGCCCTTAGCGTGGCGGATCAACTGATCATTGTTGTACTTCCTCTGCGCCCCACGTAACCTTGCTGTCGACTGCGTGACGGCTCTCGAACGACGTGGCACTGCCAAGCGTTACGGAGTAGGGCGTCTGTTCTCAAGACTTATGTGAAAGTATCAAAATATCCTCGCGCCCACGGAACCTCGAAAGGTGATGCAGTAATGCGACACATCAGCAGCCCACGCTGTCAGCTCGTGTGAGTTCAGCATTCGCCAGACTCCATGGCGAGGTCGGCTATTAGCGCTTGCTGGACTCTCCCAATCTATCCGCGCTCCGCTCTGTCAAGGAAGGAATTCCAAGCTCAAGCCTCAAAAGGCTTGTCTACGTGTCGATAGAGCTTGTCTGCTGACGTTGTTTTGCGAATTTCGCATTCGCATGGAACGATGCTGTGGAGGCGACGAGACTCGTGCTCGGCTTCTTATTCAGAAAAAATCCCGCCCGAGTCACGAGCGCACGGGCCTCCCCTGTATATTATTTTAATCCTTCGGTCTGGGGCCAACGTCACGCATCGGCAATTCTACACAACTGCCGCTTCGCAACACGAGTTTTTGAGGCAACTTGGGGTCCATTCTTGACGTAGACTGCTGAGCGTAACGTCATCGTGGTCGCGATCTCCATTCACCGCATTGTCAATACGAGGCGCTTTCATCATGATCAAGCACATTGACCATGTGGACGCCATTTATGCAGCACATGAGAGTCAGAAGCAAGGTATATTAAGTCTCCCTCGTCTGCTCTTCAAGATTCCTTCATGCAATCCTTCACCCATATTGTTACGAGTCCAACTTTACAAGCCTTCATCCCTCGAGCCTTTGAAATTCCAACCCTCACACTAACCACAACACCTCACTACTCCTCCAAAATGCGTCAATCCTTCTCCATCCTCGCGGTCGCCGCCGCCGTCTCCGCCAGCCCCATCGCTGAGACCGACTACGCCTGCAACCCCGCGCACGCCTACCCCAACGGCGCCCAGTGCATCTCGACGGAGGGCACGCTCTCTCTCGTCACACCCACAGCCTCCGCCCAATACGCCTGCAACCCCGCACACGCCTACCCCAACGGCGCCCAGTGCATCTCGACCGACGGCACCCTGGCGCTCGTCACGCCCACGGCGGAGGCCGAGTACGCTTGCAACCCGGCGCACGAGTATCCGGAGGGGATGAAGTGCGTGTCCACCGAGGGGAAGTTGGAGTTGGTGAGGCCGACGGCGAACTAGGTGGCGGTCTGAGAAAAGAGGTGATTGGATGAGCGATGTCGAGTTGACACATGGTTTGGGAGGCCGGTTGTTGCATAGAATAGATTGTCGGCAACAATAAACCATATGCTGTGATAGACCATGTTTGCCCCTTCGACTCTTTTCGCTTCCGCGTTTTCAGGTGGAATGCCAAAGCACTGTCCCAGGTACTCGCCCGGGCATGTTCATCCGTCGCGCATACTGACACATACGTATCGCGAGCCGCATTGACGACGTGTGAAGCGATATGTTGAGAGATTGGCTTCGCGGTCCAGTGAGTGCATGAGTAGCTTTCTCCTTGTGGATTTTGCATAGTTGCGGCTGCTGAGGCCCGAACGCGGCATGCTGTTGTGGATGTTGCGGACCTTGGCTGCTGGATCCAGTAGTACGGCTTTAAGAGCGTAGTTAGTCTTGGATGAGCAGAGTTGTGATGGTTCTGGAGTGCTATTGAAAGGAGAACAACGACATATTTGTATCTGCGATCATCGGTTTAAAGGGGTGGGCTTGATGGGTTGGTTCTTGGGGCTGCATTGTGAAGGGAAACTAGCAACGTCAGCACGGTGCCATATCGAAGGGACATGCGGCGAATGGAAACTGTTCGCAGATCGGCTTTTGCGAGCGAAGGAGAGCACATGCCGAGGGGATGGAACTTCAGAGAACGGAAAAAAGCTGCGACGAGAATGCAAAGAGAAAAATGGTATCTTGAACATTCGATTATCATTGCAGCAGAGTCGACTCTCCACCCGCAGCGCTCGCACACGTGCAAGCTTTAGGCCCAACTCCAGCCAATGCAAGAGAAGAGAAGAGGGTAGCAGTCCATAGCGCCATCCTGCTTTCGGGCGACCAGTTTAGATCTTGATCTCCTTCTCAGCCTTCTCCCTCTGCTTCCGCGTCTTGTCTTGGGACTTCTGACCCATGATGCCACCGCCCCAGTGGCGGCGCGACTCATCCGTCTTAGCCATGTAGCCCTCCTTGATGGCGGACACGAGCTTGGACAGTTCGGACTTGTCCTCGCTGCGGACCTCGGTCAGGGCGAGCGCAGCGGCGGTCTGGAGATGGCGGGTTAGTCTGGTTTCGTGTCTTCGCAACCTTGATTATACGAACCTTCTTGTGGACGACCGTTCCGAGACGGGCTTTGCCCTTGACGATAGCGTACGGGACGCCCATCTTCCGGCACAGAGCGGGCAGGAAGATGACCAGCTCGATGGGGTCAACGTCGTGGGCGATGAGGACCAGCGAAGTCTTCTTGGCCTCGATCAGAGCCACAACGTGGTTGAGCCCGTACTTGGCAGTGTAGGGCTTCTTGCTGACGTCCTCCTTCTTCATTCCCTCGCTCACGGCCGTGGCCTCCTTATGCAGACGCTCCTTCTTCTCGGCCTTGGTCTCGGGGCGGTACTTGTTCAGAAGCTTGAAGGTCTGGCCGGCGGTATTGCGGTCGAGCGTCTGGGAGAATTGGGCGATCGCCGGGGGGATCTTCAGGCGCATGTTGAGGATCTTGCGCTGGCGCTGGAGGCGCACGTACTCGGGCCACTTGACCATGCGCGAGACGTTGCGCTTAGGCTGCACATCCTGGCCGATGCCAAAGTTCTTCGGCTTGCGCTCGATAAGAGGGTTCTGCGCGAACGTCAGCAACGCTGGGCGAGATATGAGTGAGGGTGTGGGATGAAACTTACCTTGGCCTGCTTCTTGCTCACGCCCGCCTTGGTGGCCGGGAATGGCGCAGGGGCCGTCTTCTTGCCAGTCTTGGGAGGCTGTCATTGAGAAGAACAGTTAGTCACTGTTCGTTCTCTAAAGAGACTGCACATCTCCCGAAGGATCTGTGGCAGCTCAAGCCAATGTATCATCACCGGCGACTCCAAAGAGTGCGCGGCGGAATGGAGGTCATTGCCGTCGCGTGCTCGCCGCGAGATTCACGGAGCGAGCAGAGGCTGACGACTATCTTGATGGTATATTCCAGGATGTTCTTACCATTTTGCTAGGTTAGTCGAGCGAAGGAGGTGAGAAGAAGAATTGATGTTGTCGTCGCTGGCGTCAAATTTTCGAAGTCGAAGTTGAAGCGCGGATTTCGGGCAAATTGTGCGGGTGGGCCTGTCAACGCCAAGCACGCCGGCGATACGTGGGCAGGGGTCTGTGCGAGCTCACCCCTAGCCTCAGATGTACTCCTATAAGTCCTCGATCCACGCACACTTCTAACTTCAAACACCTCAGCTCCTAAGACGGCTTACCTCCTTGAGGGACCGTATGAAAGTCGTAGCCCACTAATGGACGAACGCCGCCGTAACATTAAAGAGCAGTCAATAATTGCTACAGACTCTAAAAGAAGCTCTCGAGGCGCGAGCTATATGTGATAACCATGCCGTGCGTCAAACGTCAGAGGACAAAAGGAAAAAACCCAGCTGCCGTAGTCGTGAGATGTCGTGATCCCCCTCTCCTCCCAAACGAACGAATTCAAGCCGGAGACGCTTCATACTCCCAAGCAAACGCAGCCCCTCTTGACGGCCAAATGAAAAAAAAAACAACCGACGAGCAGGCACCGAGACTCAAATCTGCCAGGGTTTCTTGCCCCCGACAGCATCCCTAATACTGCCCTTCCTCCTCCCCCCCGCCTCCTTTTTATGCTGCAATCCAGCCACACTCTCCGCCCGCCTCGTCACCGCAACAGTCTTACCTCCCATCGATGCCGGCGGTGGGAGCGTGGCGCTCGTCTTCCGCGCGCTGCCGGCGCGGTGAAAGGGATTCCTACTCACCTTCTCGCGCTCGGCGGGCGGGGCGGAGGGCGGCGGCGTCGAGTAGACGGGCGTGCTGGCGCCACTGACGCTTTGGCCGCGCTCAGGGGCCGCTGCGGGTGTGTTTGTGCCTGTTGAGGGTCGAGAGGTGTTGTTCGCGCTGTTTTGGCGGCTGTTGCTTGGGCGGCGGGGCTCGCGCGGCTGCGTAGGTTCGTTGTAGGCCGTTGAGGGGGTGCGGGTGAGGGTTGGGAGG